>JUFY01028982.1:33647-108757 GCA_001855655.1 Leptopilina clavipes | reverse complement strand
AAAAAAAAAAAAAAAAAAATGCAAAACGTGTAAAATTTTCAAATAATAAACATAAACATTATTAAAAGCAAATGAAATATTATTAATTATCCTATATTATTATATTAACATTAATTAATATAACAATATTTATTTCTATAATTGCAGAGTGATAAATATGTCTATATCAATTTTTCTCACAATAAGTTCATATTAAAATATTCTCTTTCTCGTCATCTTTTATTTACAACAATAGATACAACCGCACTACAAAATAATCCTCAGTTTTGTTTTCATGTTCAAATAAACTGACAACTTTTGTAGGCAACCTTGCATTCACACTTTATATAAAACTATTCGAATAATTAATTTTTATTACAGTTATAATCTTGTTGATTTCTGATGATAAAAATATTTAAACTTTATACTTGAGTACTGAAGAAATGATCATTCTAAGGAAAAAAGTACAAACACACACGCTCACAATTTTTCACAAAAGAGTGTTGAAGAAAATTATTCACTTTTTAATTAATGTGCCTTTAAATAAATTACGTTTAAGTTACATTTACATGTACGTATGGTATAAATTTTTTTTGTAGTACTTTTTTTTATCTTCTTTTGCAGAATTTCTTTAAAAGGGTCTAAAAATCTTTTTTACGATTATTAAATTGAATGTACAACAATTGTTGTTTATGTAGTTTAGGACACATTTAGAAATGTTGTCACTTACTTGTCATTTGTTTCAGTCAACTTTTACTACACTGTAAATTTTTCTCACGAACCAAAAACACGCAAAAAATCCAATTGACCCTAAAAAATAAATATTACGTATTTAATTACAAGTGTCTAATTAATCATGAGCATAATAGTTTAAAGTATACAAATAAATTTACTAACTTTAATTAAAAAAATGTATATAAATTAAATACCTGTCAATAAGAAGAACAAGAAGACAATTATAAATGTATATCCAAAGTAAAGAAAAGTGGAAATTGCATCTTCTATGTTTAATTTTGTCATAAAATAATGTATGCAATAAATGAGAAGATAGAAAGCCGTGAATCCAGAAGTCAAGAAACTCCGCCACCACCACTGATAATCCTTTAATAATTATTAATTAATTATAATTATTATTTAATTATTAATCTTATTATCTAAATATTTTAAAAACAAAATTTATTTACTTCTGCGCAGAGATGGAAATAGCAGAGAAGAATAGTCGTTTCTGAGCATGTAATGATCAAAATTAAAAATACCAAAAAAAGAAAACCGAACATGTAATACATTTGATTTGACCTGAAATGAAAGCAAATATTGTAATTAATAATTATTTTCAAATCCATTGAAAATAGTTGAGAGAAATTATTATTATTACCAAAGAGAGTTTAGAATAAAGAACAATTGTATGAAAATGCATCCAAACGGTAGCACACCGCCCATTACTACTCCAGGTACTGCTTGTGTATAGAAACTCTGTTCAGGTATTTGTCTCGGAATTTGATTCGTTCTTACTGGATGCTCTAAAGGCTATTAAAAAACATTATGTTAACGTAAATACTAAAATAACTTACAATGTTTGTAGACTTTTTATTCTAATTCAATTTTAAAATTTCGTACTCGTTTTCTGAATCCAAAGTAAGCTCCAATAAACGTCAATGGAACTGAGATACAAAACCAGAGAGCCAAAAGAGCTATAAGTGTACTGAATGGAACAGCTGCAGAACTGCCTTTCGCCCAAAAGATGAGATTCATTACGAAGAATAAACTGAAGACGATTCTGTAAAATTATACAATTTTATAAAAAATTTGATTACTCATCACTGAATAATATACAGGGTGGATAAGGAAATATAAAAAAACGACTTAACAATGTGGTGATAGATAAAGTCAAATTAATTAGTCGTCAAAAGTCAATTCGAGAAAATTCTTTCCAATAGTTACAAACTTTAGTCAATGTCTATTCGTACCCTGGACTGAGCATAGCCGTGAGAAGAACGTTTGATTTCCACTTTTCACCACCAAAACTTTTGTACATTCTAGCCGAAATATAACCAGCTGTTGTTCCCAGACAAACATATAAAACCATTGCACAGGTCATTAAAGCGCCTCTATTTGCAGGTGACAGGAATCCAAGACACGCAAAAGCTGAAAATTTCGTTAAAATTAAAATTACTTGAAAAATAATATGATAAACCTTTTTTTTAATACACACACACAATATTTACATAACTGATTTACCTAGTGTAACAAGAGTCATGAAAAAGACTTGAATGCCTGAACCCAAGAGAACAGAAAGAAGCATTCCTTTCCGAGGAGGTCGAAATACATCACCGTGAACCAATTTCCATCCAAATTCCTCTTGAGCATCTTCTCCTGACTCTATCTGGAAGTATACCTGTTTTGTTGCAACGGCAAGACATAAAACTCACTACAATTTTGCTACAACTAAGTGAAATTTAATTTTATCTTAAAATATCGACAATTTACAAATTATTCATTGTGTCAAGGTAAAAATTAATTTTTTCTTATTACATCGAAGGCCTTACTCATCACACAAAGAAATCAGGTACACATCATTAATGTTTTTAAAACTAAATATTATTGAAAAAAAACAGCAGTTACCTGATTGTAGCGAGCAATATCTTTATGTAAAGTTCGAAGCATAATCATTGCAACCATTCCTGATAAGAATAACACAATAACCAGTGAATTCAAAATACTAAACCATTGAATATTCGTATGTGGCATAGATTCTAAAATATAATCCCATCTTGAAGACCATTTAATTGTATTATTTTCCTGAAAAAATGTTAAACCTTATTATTATTCAAAATTTTAGTTTGAATACGATTAAATGTTTTTACTGAATTTGACACTTACTTGAAATTTAACAGAGTATGAATAAGTGACAGCCAATTTGTCTCCTTGATGAAGATCGTCAGATGGAATTTCCAGAGGACTTGTCGATCCACAATCCAATACTTTTTCTGGATGTTTAATACTTCGAGGATTTACCTTAACAGCTGAAACATTAACCAATAAAACCATTTAATTTCAATGAAGTAAGATAAATTTGTTTAAAGAAAAACATTTTTACATATTATACGTCCTCCATTTTCTTTAAAACCTGCACCCCATTCCTCCTTTGCTCCGCTGTGATAAGTAATTGTTAGATCCACATGATTGAACAAGTAATATGTATTTAATTTGTTGTAATTGGGCTGAAAGAAAAAAAAGTGCAAACAAAATCAATTGCTTATTTTTGTTACATCATAAAAATTATATTATATTTTTTTGATTACATATGTACTTCACTTACATTAATTCCACAGGGATCTTCTTCCGTTCGTGTTTGGCCATTAAAACATCCCATCGGGAAACCAATACTACAATATTGACGATCTTCTGCTACTGAATAGCACCAGGTTACTGGCATATTGTCTAAATGAATATAATTTTATTATTAAAATAATAATAATAACAATAATAATAATAACAATAATAATAATAATAATAATAATAGTAAAAATAAGAATATAAATCTCACCAACAATCCAATGATGTTGATAATTAAGGGCCATTCCTCTTTTAAGCAACTGCAATTTTCTGTTCTCTTCTTCATTTCCACCAGTATAAGTTTTTGTACAAACTTTTGCACAGTTATAAGGTTTTAAGAATTCAAGCTAAACAGTAGTATACAAATGTAAATAATAGTATTTAAGAAAAATATATTACTCAAATCTCACATCCAAACCCTCATATAAATTTCCAAAAGTTATATTAAACATTACCTTATAGGGAGAAGGTCTAATTCGTTCTCCAAACACAACTTGGCCTAAATTTTCAACAGGTGATAAACTTTCATCACTTGAACAAAAGTCAAAACTGAAACATTCGTAATTAATTAGTTGAAATGAAATACATTATTTTACTCATTTAATGATATATAGTTTCCTTACTGGTGATATTCATAGGGAAGTGCATTTTGTTCGGAGTTGAGTCGATTTACATACATATTTATCTCCGACTGAAAGCATAATATAATCATAAATTTGTAATATATTTCAATACGTCTTACAAGATTTAAACTAATAATAACAATAATAATAATAATAATAATAATAATAATAATAATAATAATAATAATCAGCATCATCATTGCATCAGTATACTATATAACATTTAATTCATATTAAAAGTCTTAAAAGATTTATTTTTGTTTAAGAATTTTACATATTATTTTCATTTAAAATTCGTGAAATAAAATTATATTTTAATATTTGCCTTGGTGACAATCAAAATTTATGACACTGATAAGCGATTAAGATTGACACATGAAATTGATATACAAAACGATGTATGTAAAATATACTGTCTTTGGTTGTATTAATAGAAAATAACGTACCTTGCATGTTTCTGTTGTATCACCGGCTTTACAAAAATTGACCGGTGCTAATCCAGGTAAATAAAATCCTAGAACAATAGGAATTACGCACAAAACACTTATCAATCTTAACATCATTGTCCTTTATTATTATTTTTGCTTAGTGTAAGCGACTTTTTAATGATGTTTTAAAGAAGTAGAAATTATGTAAAATTGTATTCACAATTCCACATTATACCTATTATCTACTAAAAAATGTTAATTTTCAAAGCAAGATTGGTGGTAATTGAAAAGATACACACTAAGTATTTTGCGATATATAGTAGTCGCTACCATGACACGTCATGTTGATTACAAATTTTTTATTGGATTGTTTAAACTTCCCGCTAAGGAAAACAATTTCTTAGGGCGCACACACATTTGAATTTTCTGGTAATTCTACATGTAATAAAATAGGAAACACCTATAGAAGAACGTCCGAAATACGATACTTACTTTTTTGCTGCACATAACATAACGGAACAAGAATGAGTAAGAGAAGGACAGAAGTATATAAAGTAGTGATAACAGTCTATCTCTCTTACACTGCGCGAGTTTTGATAAGGTATTGTGCTTTGGCCTTTAAGCATGTGTTAGAAGCTTAAAGTCAAGTTGACTGAATGTCAAAAGCATTCTAATACTGTTATTGTATTTTTGTTTACTTAATATTATCAAGACTTAATTTGACAATATCTTAAATTGTTAAAGCAAAAGTGAAGATGGGCAGTACAGACAGAGCTGTGATAACAGGTTTCATATGCAGATTGTGTAGTAAGATGAATCGATTTGTAATTCATATTTACGGAGAAGAAGGAGAAAGAATGAAACTAGCTGATAAAATTAATGCTTACTTGCCAATCACGGTAATTGATTTTATGATTAATAATAAATTTTATTTTAGAAACTAACTATCTCCAATTTTATTTTTTAATTTTCTTGTTAATAGATTAAAAACTTATCTTTTTAATATTGACTATAAATAAAAAAAACTTGTATATTTATACAGGTGAATATAAATGATCAGCTGCCAAAAACTGCATGTCTGCATTGTATAGAAAGATTAGAAGCTCATCACGAGTTAATGGAACAATTTATGGTTGCCAAGCAGAGGCTAAATAAATCAAACTCATTACCTTCTTCTTCAGTGACGAAAACTACTGAAACAAGTACTTCTACTAGTTCATCTCCATGTTGACGCAATAAATTTTTCTATATTTAATTAGCAATAAAAATAAATTGGTATGAATAAGCTAAAAAACAATGCTTTAAATCTTTGCAATTTTTGAGTTATTGTAAATCAATTATTCAAACATATTATTTTTTAATTTTCTATAAATTTTATTTTAAGTATTTACTGTAGGTTACTAAAAGTGTCGATTTTAGTTTAATTGTATATCAACAGATCAATTTTTAATACATTTTTTTTTCTTTTCGAAGACTGTAAAAAGAAATATGTATTCATATATATAATATACACACACGATTATACATACACTAACTAAATTACACTATATTTAATAAATAACAATTGTAACAAATCTGAATTCGCTTTTATCCTTATAAAATCTTGAACAAAATTATATTCCATTTAAAATATTTTGCCATATATATAATTTTTCATTTTAACAATATAAGAAATTCAGCTTGCAGGGTGGTAAATAATACAATTTTTCTTCCAAGATCCATTATTTTATTTATTACTTAATATTACCTTATTATTCATCGGACAAATTATTTAGATGCTGAATCAGTGAATACAATGGCAATCCCATTACAGTGTAATAGTCACCATTTATTTTTTTAACCAAGCAGCCACCTACTCCTTGAATTCCATACCCTCCAGCTTTGTCTCTTAAAAGAGAAATAAACATTTTAAAACTTTTCCAATTAGTTAAAACATTATTTTCTATTTTATAATTAAAAATCAAATTCATTAAGTAAACTTACAGTGGTTCTCCAGTTTTTATGTACGCATTAATTTGATTTTCCGTCAGATCTCCAAAATTGACATCAGTTGATTCATAAAATGTCACTTCTTTTGTAGGTGTTTTTAAACATACACCTGTGAATACAGTGTGCACTTTATTATTTAAGCTAAAAGAAAATAGAAGTTGAATTAACTTAATTTATTACGAATAATAAAATTCCTTAAATATGTATACTATACTAAAAAACTATCTCTCTTACCAAGATAACATTCTAAAAGCATCATTTTTATCTTTTGGTTTTCCAAAAATCACATCCCCGAGACATACAAGTGTATCTGCACCAATAATTAATTTTGGATATATAGTATCATTTTTTAATCGTTCGAACACCTCTAAGACTTTAAGACGTGCCAAATCTTTAATATAATCTCCATGATTATTATATTTTGATCTTTCTAGGTTTTCATTATATTGAGAAGGTACTATTTCTACATTTAGACCCTGAAAACAATTTTTAAAAATTGAAAATTGAACCGATTAGATAAAGTAAGTAAAAAATTGACATAAACAAAATACCAGCTTTTTGATTATTTCCTGACGTCTTGGGGAACTGCTTGCTAAAATTACTCTACCGGAAAAAAGAGCACGAGTCTGTTCAATCATTGTATGTATGTATTTAATTAATAATAATTTATTCATAGACTCTTAACAGTAATATATTATCAACCACCAATTGTCCGCTACATTAAAGTTACTTGCAACTGAAAAATATTAAAAAAATTATTTATTAGGTAAACATTTTAAATTGCGTATATATTACGTATTTGCGTATATTTACAGACTCGGAGAAAAAGAAAATGCGACATCTAGGTTGCCGATACAGGAATTATTGGGACCCACTGCCCATAAGGGGCCCACAGTTTAATGACGTCATATTATTATTATTAAAATATTAAAATCAACAAACAATGTGATGATAATTGAATATTGTGTATGAAAAAATAAGGAAATATATAAAAGTTATGAAATTCTATTAATTAGGAAACTCCTGAAATCAAAGGAGAATTTGTAATTAATATGTCAAATTATTACGATGAGCGAAAAAATCAGAGATCTTATCAAGAATTAGAAGAATTTCATGGGCCTGATTTGAATACTCTTTCGGGTACTCCTAGATTCAACAACGATGATAGTCTTCATAGATCAATGGAACTTAATTCAACTGTTATTGTATCTGATGGTAAATATATCGTCATATATTAATTTTCAATTTAGGAAATTAATTTTATTCAATAATAATCATTGTTAAATATAAATTTTATAGATACATTTACAGTTGGACAAGCAATTAATGCATTAGGATTTGGAAGTTTTCAAGTAAAATTATCATTAATCACCGGACTTTGTTGGATGGCAGATAGCATGGAAATTACTATTCTTAGTATTCTAAGTCCAATTTTGCATTGTGATTGGAAAATAACGAGATATGAACAAGCTCTTATAACAACCGTATATTTTATTTAATTAATAATATTATTTTAGTATAAAATAGTAATATATTTTCTATAGTTATTAAATTTTTTTTCCTCATAGGTGGTTTTTTTGGGTATGGTTCTTAGTTCTACATTTTGGAGTAATATGAGTGACAGATATGGTCGAAAAAGGACTTTAACTCTTTGTGGAGTTTTATTATTTTATTATGGATTTCTCAGCTCACTTGCTCCAAATTTTTTATGGATTCTACTACTGAGAGGATTGGTTGGTTTTGCTATTGGATGTGTTCCACAGTCGTAAGTTACTAAAAAAATAACTTATTGAAAATTATATTTTTAATCTCAATTAATAATTTATTCAATCGACAGTGTAACATTGTATGCCGAATTTCTACCTGCTGACAAGAGAACAAAATGTGTAGTGTTGTTAGATGTAAGTTCAACTTACAAAACAAGTAACAATAATATTAATAATATAATAATAATGAATATATAAACTCTGCTTTATCTGTCTAGTGTTTTTGGGCATTAGGAGCATGCTTTGGAATAGTTTTAGCCTTAATCGTGATGCCAAATTTTGGCTGGCGTTGGCTTCTTGGAATATCAACAATTCCTTTATTTCTTTTCTCTCTTTTCACTCCAGTAAGTATATATAATATAAATATTATCTAAACCTTTATAATCATAATGTTGGTAAAATAATATATTGCAGTGGCTTCCAGAATCAGTTTATTTCCATTTAATATCGGGTAAAACAGACGATGCAGTGAGCACATTAAAACGAGTTGCTCGAGAAAATAATAAACCTATGCCAATTGGTAGACTTGTTTTGGATCGTTTTCAATCAGATAACAAAAATAAATGGTCCGAATTGCTTAGTAGCCAAATGTACAAAACAACAGTTTTACTTTGGATTCTGTGGTATATTTCAAACTTATTAAACCTTCTTTTAATCCTTTCTGTCAAGGGTGATTTCTGTAAAATATTCATACATAATTTAATTTATTGGATATTTCTTGAGAATCGCATGGCAGAAAGTATTAAATTGTTATAAAATTAATGTTAACAAACTTAATTTTAGGATGGCTAGTGCATTTTGTTATTATGGCATTGTTCTGATAACCACAGAACTACTTAATACAAGTTCTGAACGGTGCAATATTAGAGAAAAAAACTCAAATGATGATTGTCAAGTCTCTTGCAAGTTATCTGGAAGTGATTACATTGATATATTATGGACAACTTTGGCAGAATTTCCAGGGATATTTTCAACAATATTTTTAATAGACAAAATAGGAAAGAAGTTGACAATGGTTATTCAGTTATTATTGTTTGCAGCAGTTGTTTATTTTTTAAGCAGAGCTTGTTTGCTTAACAGATTTATTTTAACTATAGGACTTTTCTTAAGTAGAGGTTTAATTGCCGGAGTTTTTCAAGCAGCCTACGTTTATACACCTGAAATGTATCCAAATTATTTACGTGATAGAGGTGTTAGTACCTGCACAGCAATGGCACGTTTTGGTGCAATGGTCACTCCTTATGTTGCAATCATTTTTTTACAATCTTCTTCTTTATTTGCAATGTCACTTTATTCTTTGACAGCTATTTCGGCAGCAGTAGCAATTATCGCATTGCCCCGCTAATTTATAATAATATTATATAGTGGCGGAGTGCTATTGAAATTCTTTCTTTTTAATTACCTGACCATAATGTTCGAAATCTACTAAGGTTAATCACTTTTGATATAGAATAATAAATTTGTGAATATATTTAAAGTTTTATTATTTTGTGTAATGTTATTGAGTTTGTAAACAAGAAAAACATTTAAATAGATAAGTAGCGGGAAAAAGGTCAACGTACAATAAGTTCACGTGTAAAAATCACGAGCATCGCTTAGTCCCATTGTTGATTCAACCTTAAGGTCCATGTGTGAAAGAGATAGAGATAGCTGTTTATCCTTTTCACTAACATGGTGTATGCTTTCAAGCCCACATGGGACGCACCTTAATTTTTCAAGTTGCATTATCATCTTCGTCTAGTTGAAGATGAAGCCAGACAATTTTTTGTATACAATTGTGTATAATAATAAACAAAAATAAATATTTGTGAATATAAGCAGTATTCTTCTTCCTATATTTTATACCACAGTTTGTTTCTAAAGAAAGAAAGTTCCGATAATGATCTTAAACTAAAGAATGATATAAATAAGGTACCTATAATAAATATTACATTTTTTAAAAACAATAAATAAGCATGTGTAAAAAAAATGTCTCATAATTGATTCTGTTTTTTAACATTAAATTTGTTCATTAACAACGTTTTGTATCTCAATATATTAATATTTAATTTAATTGTTTCAGAAAATTTTGAATGGAAATGATGTTGCTGTTATTATTATCATCCAGTTGACCACAAATTATTTATGAGATTTAAAGTATTTCATGTAATATTTGATCATGCGAAAATATTACCAAGCAATACTATTTATAGTGGCAGTTATAAGCCTTATTGCTCTACTTTTTTATCAACATGAATATAACAAGTTACGAAGTGTATACAGTTACTTTGTTAAAGTGGAGCACAAGGATATTGTTGACAATTGCACAAAAGTCGATTTAAAAACTGAAAAAGTAAGTTTGGAGTTGGATGAACCATTCGTGTCATGGCAGCGATTAAATGACGATTTATTCGTTTTTTCATCATATATAAAAAATAATGGAGAAATTATAACTATTGGTTTTGGAAAATTGCGAAGTAATTTCGATTTCAGTTGTAATGGTTATTTAGGAAAAGAAACTGTACCTGGAAAGTTTTCATATTCAATATTGAAAAATACAACAGACACTTTGGAAAACGATGAATATTGCGGCTATCTATTCAAATGTGAACTTACAGAAGAAAAAAAACCCATTGGTGTCACCTATTTTAAAACTGCAGATAGTAAAGGTAGTGTCATTTTACCATTAAAACAATTGTCTGAACCTTCGGGTACGAGTGAATATGCTTTCTGTATTTCACCAATTGAAAATAAAATAGCATCCGTGTTGGAAGTAACAAATTTCTTAGATACTCACAAATTACTTGGAGTTGAAGATTTCGTTTTATATGACTATAATATGCCTATTATATATGATAAAGTATTAAAAAACACTGTAAAGAATAGTTGTACAAAGATTTCATGGAATTTTCCCTTTTCCAAAATAAGAACACGTATAAAAATGTCTTTAATGGAATTAGATTGTCTTTATCGCACATATAATAAAGCTACGTATGCAGCACTTTTAACCTGGGAAGAAAGCATTGTACTCAATTACCATTCTAGTCTTCATAATTTGATGATTGACTTTAAAAAAAACAAAATGTTTGGTGATCGTTTCATGTTGAATAGTTCAATTTTTTGTACACAAAACAACAAAACAAGGTCTTCCGCCGTTATAAAGAATCAAAAATCAAATTACAAAGGGCGGTCTGTATATATTTTTAAACCTATCGACGTTCTTGATAATGAAAGTGTTAAAACTATGGAAGTTCTTCCAGATTTAGTTGAAGTGAAGCGTTATCAATTATGCATGAATGGTGAACAAAATGGAAAGCAAAAATATGTCAATTTCAGAAAAAGTTTTCGTTTTGCAGCGGATATGATATAAATAGCAGATTATATTTCATGTTTAAAATCGACAATTAAAATTAAAGACTGATATTACTGCTAATGTGCATTCAATTGTAATATTTATGCTAACATAAATTGTGTTAAAATTTGACAATAAAAATGTATTATTAGACGAAAGAATTCAAAATTTTATTTACAGTCTATTTTCATTTTGAAATTAAAATAATCTTCTGTTAAAATAATATTTCAATTTAAACATATGTATAGAATTTTAATAAAAATAATAATAATTAGATTTAATTGTTCAATTAAATTAGGGATATAATTGTTTTTCAAATAAATTATATACAAAATTTTATGTAAGATGATTTACAATTTACACATTTTATTGTTATTAATTAATGTACTCATTTGAAAACTTATTTATAAAAAACAATGAAACAAACAAGATCAATATATTCACAATAAAAATGGACGTAAATATAAAACTTTTTGATTTAAGACATCATATACAAAAATATGTGAATAATTTTTACAAAGATCTTGAAAGTTCATATCACTTTCTAATAATGTAATGAAACATCAGACTTCAAATAATAAAATATTACAGTTTCAAAGAAACTGAAGGACACTATGTATGTTTGTATTAATTTTTATTTCCGACGTACGCAAAGCTCTAAAAATGACAATATTGTTTCATTAATTTTGTTTAATTTACAAATTCATTACTATAATTATTATTATTATTATATGTAATATTCATTAAAAATAACTATAGTGCCATTAAATTATTTTTTTACAATTTGTTTTCTCTGTTACTGTTTAATAATTACATTCTGAAACATTAAAAGTCGAATACTTTTAATAATTAATGTGTGTAATGAATAATAACATGTTTAATTATAATTCTATTATACATTTATGCGCAATTGAAATGTATTAATTTATTTTGATTATTATGTATATACAATTTTTGTGTTACTTTTTTTACACTTAATACTTGTATCAACTCAGTAATGAACGCGTATTTTATTTTATAAAGTCTTAATTTTTTGCGAAGTCTATTTACTTAAAAGCTTGCAATTCGTGAAATAAAAATGGTAAGTATATAAAATGCAAGTTTATTTCATCAAGCTAACTTACTGCATTTATTGAAAAAATTAAGTGGTCGCATATTTTGTGTTTCTAGCAGCACAAACGTTTCTTGTGTTTATTTTAGTTTCTCACTTAAACTGATAAAGTAAAACTTGTGAAACTGTTCATAAATTAAAAAATTAAGAGTTGCATAACTTATTGGTTTTCAGAATTTCTTGTTTTAATTCCAGGCTTCAATATTGAGAACATTTTTTCTGTCGCTGTTGGATGCATGCTCATTTGGAGTTCCGTCAGTGACTCTTCGGTCTTTAACGTCGAGATAAGATTAAATAATCTTATATTCTAATTGTTTCACATAAGGCAGTAATCGAGTCTCTTACCTGTCTTAATAATTGAGCGGCAGTATGAAGAACCCTTTGCCACTTTCTCATTTCTACATTATGTAAACTCTCTTGCTGTTGCAATAAGTTTATCCATTCTTCCTCTGTTTTTGGCGTATTCCTAAGAGTTGAAAATATTTATTGTTTTTAATGAAGGTGATTTTTGATTTTTTTAAACTTCTATTAATTAATTAAAAAAATGAGAAACTTACTTTAAGATGTGCATGTCCATGACAGTGTAAGTAGCAGCTTCCTCTAATCCCCACAATTTAAAGTACAATAGAGCATTGATAACCGTTAAACATAAAATTGCAAATAAAAGAACCCAACTAAGAATACCATTTGCATCACCTCTCAAGTCTGATACTGCAAATGATCATTGTTAATTCATTATTAAAAAATAAAAGCAAAGGGACAATTATTACGTATTTTATTGATACACATATTACCTTGATTATGCGGCAAGACCACAGGATTTGATGGATGATTAGATAAAAGATCGGGAGCGAGAGCTTGCAAAGAGACACCAGTATTAGTAGTTCTTCTTCTTCTTCTTGCTTTTCTTTTAAGTCCATTTGGACCTCCTCCAGATCCAGCATTATTCTCTTCACATTCAACGCTTATTGCTTTTATTAAACTACTAAAATATTCCTCTAAACCAGCCCAGCAATTTTTCTCAATGAAAGCTATGAAAAGGAAATTAATCAACCAATTTTTAAGAACAAACAATAAACAAAGAAATGTATTTAAATCAACATTGTCTTTTATCTTCTATACTACTATCATTTAAAGGAAACAAATATTAATTCAACTTACTTCTGACAATTGCCCAAACATTTTTCTTGTACTTTATTTGAGCAAATACAGAGAGACATGTTTCATTTTCTGTTAAACTTGTCAAACAATAATGAATTTCTACACTAAAGGAATCAGCATATGGAATTCCAGCGTTAGAACTTTCCACATCAATAGAATACAAATGTCCTGGCCTACTACATGGAAGCATAACCTATAAAAATACATTTTTTCTTAGAAATTATCAAAGTGTAACTTTATTGCCTTAAATTATAACAAATATAATCAAAATACATTGTGTATATATTCAAAAATTTCACCTGATTCTCAGTAACTTGAGAAGATCGCGGGCCAACTGATTGTGTTAAAGACATTGTCAGTGTGACTGTCCTTATTTTTTGTCCTGATTCTGGATTTTGAGTCCATGCAGATCGTACTAGATCTATCGTAAGGAGAAATAAATTATTTTTATAATTTATAAATTTTAGAAATTAATTTTTTATAAGATTTGTTGTTAATTACCTGTCGTTTTTCTTGCAGAATGAAAGTCTAAAAAGAATTTCGAATTTGTGAAAAGAAGAGTAAATAATTGATCTATGTGAATGGGTAAAGTTGTATTAACAAGTTGTCGACCTTCGTGGGGTGAAGTGCACACTGTATGAATAGGTAATTTCACTAAAACAAAAGCAGTAACATTAAAAATACGTGTGAATTCATTTATTTTTTTTTGCTTACGTTAAATAATGAGAATCTTACCAGCCTGTTTCTCAACATCACTTTCCGTTGTATCACTAAGATCAGTTGGGTCAAGCGCAATTTCTACTTTAGAAGTTGATTCGAGTTTTAAATGCGTTTCTATATCAAGACTTGTCGGAGATTCCGCTTTCTCTGATTTAAATCCTTCTGACTATAATTGTAACAGTAATTTTAGAATATTAAACATAGTTTTTAATTATTTAAAAAAAGCATAATCAAACAACAGACAGACCTCTGAAAATGAGTCAAGTGATAAACGTGTTGATAATTTTTCATCACTTGCTTGTGGTGGAACATAATCCTCATCATCGGAAGTTAGACCTAATTCATCTCCATAGCACGTATGCACAAGTTGCCACATTTCAGCCATTCCCATTGGCTATATATAAATAAAAAAAGTATAAAATTGCAAATACCAAAAAAAAATATATATATATATCAATATTGTACCTTGCCAATAAGTGCGTTTTGCCAAATACGAAATAACATTAAGTATGCCTTATCTCTTGCACCAAATGAAGTTAAAAAATACTTTTCATTATCAGTAGAAATAGAAATTGCATTTGGAATGACAAGAGCAGTTTTTTCTTTTGTAATAGATGTCACGTCTTTCCAACGCAACGATACCAATGTTTCCCACATAAAAATATTCGCGTAAAAGCAAATATATTTTTGTGTTATATAAAGTCTACCATGGACTAGAATTTCTCTTTGCAATGCACACGAATAATCTAAGAAACAAAATACATAAATGATTAAAATTGTCGAGCATTATTTTATTTGTATTTTAAAATACTAACCAACAACAAGTCTTTCTTCATTTGGTATATCCTTAAAAATTCTCTTAAAGTCTTCTGAACGCGATTTGTAAGTTGGATAAAGAAGATTATACCACGATGATTTCTTTTTACTACGAGTTGAACTTCTTCCCTGCTTTTTACCACTTTGTGCTAAATATTTTTCAGAATCATCTGGCGTAAGTTGTTGAATTTTCTGCAATTATGAAATTCATATTATTATCAATATAGAAATAAACAAAACTGTTCTGTTAATCTGAAATAGTAAAAGTTTTACTGATTCACATTAAGAGAGTATATGTATTTATAATTATATACTATATATTCAATTTATACCCGATTTGAGAGTTTTGATTCTTTTGGTGAATTGAGATCAATTCGTTCCTTTAAATAGTCAAGTTGTATAGCAGAAATGTGTGGGCTAGATTTAGGAGATAAATTAGGACTAGGAATAATATTGGCGTGATCTGTAGGCAAGGTAACATCATGATCATTCTCTGAATGAATATCACTTCCTTTGCTTCCTGTTGGATTCGGTCCTATCATTGATGATGAGTTAATACTGCTGATAACATCGTGACTTGATATCAGTAAATTTTCCACTGACTTATTCCTTTAGAAAATATAAATAATCTTTAATCCAAATTAGTTACGTTCCTTATAAATAAATGTAGAGTTATTAATTTAGAATAAAGCGATGATTAATTTTTTAAAGAGAACTTACATATTGGAAGAGGAATTCTCCTGTACAAAATTCACTTCAAGATTATACATTGCAATTATACATAACTAAGAACAGTATAAATAATTGTTGAATACTACTGCACACTCAGTTATTGTCTTTTGTGGAATATTTTCAATTGTAAAAAAATATGCACTAGTCATTATAGTACAATTAATATAGAAATCACTGGATACTTTATAAACATCAAAAATATTAAACAAATAGTAAGTATATATTTATATAATTTATTCTTAACATTCAAAATGGTTATACAGTGAGAACAACAAAAGCCTTTCTTTTTTTCTGATGTTTAAACCAAGAATTCTTGAAACTCGGCAAGTGCAAAACATTGAGAGTGCAGTCCCATCAAGCGTCGGTAGAAAAAGCGAAAACAATGAAAGTAGAAGAGACGAACAGGAATTTCTATCTCTTTTACTCTCATGACAGCGTTATGGGTTTCTTGTGACCATACCTTAAGGTTAAAGTGCCATGTTGGTGGAAAAGTGCAAAATGCGAGCTGAAAAATCATGAAATATACATCTAGGTTACATATAATCACAGTATAAAGTTTATTTACCTTCAACGCGGCACATTAAATTAAAGAAAATGAGAAAATAAATATACATATGTGAATTAATTAATTACGTGAAATTAGTTACAAAATTACAGCTAGTTACAATGTTTCGAATTGCAAATAGTAAACATTTTTATAGGAATGTGTGTTGGTCAAAAATATTGTGCATATTTTTATTAAGTTGCATAGTGATACCCATATTGTCTAATGCACACGAACATTCTCATAGCTCAGAACATTCTCACGATCATGATCATCACGAGCATCATCATGAACCACCCAGTTTCAAATATTCAAAACAAGCAAATGAAGAATTTGCTGATCAGATAAATTCAGCTCATCACAAACATGTTGAAGATGCAAAACAATCTAGTTATGATCCCAGTGATACCTTTGTTCGTGCTATGGGATCAACTTTACTTATTTCTATAGCACCGTTTCTTTTGCTTTTTGTCTTGCCTATAGATAACAGTCAAGAGCGACAACCTTTTTTAAAAATTCTTCTGAGTTTTGCCTCTGGTGGCTTACTTGGAGATGCCTTTCTACACTTAATACCTCATGCTTTGGTACCTCATTCTCACGACAATAAAGACAAAGAATCACATTCACATGTTCACAATCACGACCATGGTGGTCATGGTCATGATCACGATGGAGAACATGGTCATGATATGACTGTAGGATTGTGTGTCTTGTTAGGAATCGTTACATTCCTAGTTGTAGAAAAATTGGTGAGAATACTGAAAGGCGATGGTGGTCACACTCATTCACATAATCACACGGATATAAGTATCGCAGGATATTTAAACCTCGCAGCAGATTTCTTACACAATTTTACAGATGGTTTGGCTATTGGTGCTAGTTATTTAGCTGGAGAAAATATTGGATATGTGACAACATTCACAATATTACTGCATGAAGTGCCTCACGAGATAGGCGATTTTGCCATTTTAGTGCAAAGTGGTTGCAGCAAAAGAAAGGTTACTTAGTACTTCATTTTCAATTGTATATTACACTATAATAAAGTATTCAATCATTTTAATTTTTTTTACTTCTATTTCAGGCAATACTGTTGCAGTTGCCAACTGCCCTTGGTGCTCTATTAGGAACATATATTTCATTACTGGTGGAAGGAATGGGTAAATATTAACTTTACAAAAAACATCTTTTTAAATTGTCAGATCTCTGATTTTGTCTGAAAGTGTTCTTTTCAAATAATTTTAAAAAATAAATTTTAATAAATTTACTTTAATTTTAGGAGATTTTGCAACACTATGGATCCTTCCGTTCACAGCTGGTGGCTTTATTTACATAGCAACGGTCTCTGTTATTCCTGAATTACTATCAGATACCAAGTTTTGGCAATCTGTTAAGGAAATTATTGCCTTATTACTTGGAGTTTATATGATGGTACTTATTGCACAAAATGAATAATTT
Source organism: Leptopilina clavipes (assembly GCA_001855655.1). Lineage (NCBI taxonomy): Eukaryota > Metazoa > Arthropoda > Insecta > Hymenoptera > Figitidae > Leptopilina > Leptopilina clavipes. The sequence goes on along the minus strand of JUFY01028982.1, from coordinate 90,766 downwards.
GTTCTTGTGATTTGTTTTTAAAAGTTTAATTAGAAAAATACTACCAATTTTTTGATATTTTCATAAATTTGTTTACAATATTTAAATAGATTTCAAATTTTCAATAACTTTTTTGTGCCTACTTTTTACAATGCAAAATTATATTAAAATCTTTAAGCTAACTGAATGATTAAATAGTAATTTAAATATTTGGATTTAATTAATACTAATTTTTATAAGTTAAATGCATGAAAAAGTTATTTAAAATTACATTAAACAAATTATATACAACAGTGTAAATATATAAATATACATGTAATCATAAATTAAGAACGACAAGAAATGTAAAGAAACGAGATACCAGTTTTCTTAAAATTGAATATTATATAAAAAAATTTAAAAGAATAATTTGCCATATTAATTATTTCAAAGACCTGATTTTTTACAATAATTCTATTAACTAAGTTTTATTGACTGAACTGTTTTTAATAATGATTCTGGATCTGGTTTGTCGGAAATTGCATCAACTGCAATACCGGCGTTCGTTAATGATTGCCCAGTTATTGAACCTATAGCGATAATTTTAATTTCTTTTAAAATTGTAGCTTTTTCACCTAAAGCCAGTAATAAATTATCTACTACTGAAGGACTAAAGAATATAATTATTTGGGGCATCAATTTAAATATTCGTTCTGAGTCCTGTTGAAGAGTTTCACAAGGTACAGTTTTATATGAAATTATTTTCTTAATTTGATATCCATTTTCTGTTAAGTGATTTTCAATAGTATCTCGAGAAATTTCACTACAAGGATATAGTATAGGTTTATCTTTACATTTTAAATTAGTTGAAATAAATTTCGCAAGATTTTCAGAATTACCACAATGAGAACCAAAACAATTACGTAAATTTAGACATCTTCTGGCTAAATTTTCTGTAGATGGTCCAACACAATAAACGGGTAATTCTTTCCACTGATCTAAAATATTAGGATGATTTGTCCAGGATACTTGAACAGCCTCCACAGAACGAGGACTTGTTAATATCATGCCTGCAATATAAAATATAATTATGTTAATATAAAAAATATATTTTTGCAAGGACATAATATGCATGATATAAAGTAATTACCTGAATAAGAATTTGATCTCAAGAGACATTTTTCTAATTCACATTGATTGATAAATATAAAACAAATGGTTGGTAAATATTCCAAATTATATCCGGCATTTTCAAACATGTTTTTGTAAATATCAATTGTTTCATTATTTTTTGAAAAACTTTTACAGAGAATTATATTAACCTGTCTTTGTGACATGATAATTCTTTTCTTAAAAGAAATAAATACAATCTAAAAAAAACAGTTAACTTAATTAAGGCATAGTTTATTTTAATCAGCTGATATCGAGAAGTGACAAAATATAATGTTGAGTCCACAATGAATGGACAGAGATATGTCTCTCCTTTTTCAACTTTTCTATCACTACGCTCATAGTGGCCACCATCAAAAACAATATTTTGATGCTACCCCCACCACTACAGCTTCTAGACCTACCCAACCTTTATACCGGAAGTCAGATATTCAGATAGGTGTGTGCGCACCATGGTTAGGAAACGGATTTCTTTTCTCGTGAGGAGGCCGCTGTTCTCGGGTCTTCGGTTGCAGTTTTATTATATTTCCTCAAAATGGTAAGACTATAAATTTGTTAAATATATTTAAAACCAAAGATCTTGTTGCTGTATTAATTAATATAACTATTTTCTAAATGTTTTAATGAAAAGATGCAAAATTTATAGATGGATGTTAACTCACGTTAGTGTTACTGGTTATTTCAGTTCTTTCAACCAAGTAAATTTTTCCATTGTTTCTTATATTGTGAACAATTTAGTATTGAAATTATATTAAACAATGCTTGTTTTACAATTCTTATATTAAATTTATTGTGTTGAAATTGTAATTTTCAATCAATGCTCATTCTAAGTAAACTAACCTCACTTATTTGTCAGACATATGCGTCCTCGTGTTATATGTTATAAATTCTTGAAAAAACGTTCTTTTAATTGAAGTAACTTCTATAAATTATTCTTGCAATACTTCTCATGTAAACATTTATAAATAAAATTTTATTTTTCTAATGACACTTCACCATAATGATGAGACACTCAGCTCGCTTTGATAGAACAATGAAGATAACTTTTTGTTCCCTAATATATAAATTACTGATTGGTGAAAAAGAATAAAATGAACTTTCTCCTTTTTTTAGTTTTCATAAATTTATAATTCATTTTTTCTTTTGCAATTAGGGGTTCGTGAAAGTTGTGAAGAACAAACAATACTTTAAGCGTTATCAGGTTAAATTCAAGAGGCGTCGTGAAGGTAAAACCGATTATTATGCCCGAAAACGACTGACAATTCAGGATAAAAATAAATATAATACTCCAAAATACAGATTAATTGTTCGTCTTTCCAATAAAGACATTACATGCCAGGTAACTATTGAATTAACGATTTTCTTAATGTAAATACAAACAAATATTGTTATTTATCTTAGCTTCTTTTTTAGGTCGCCTATTCCAGAATTGAGGGAGACAAAATTGTATGTGCTGCTTATAGCCATGAACTCCCAAAATACGGAGTTAAAGTAGGTCTTACAAACTATGCATCAGCCTACTGCACAGGACTTTTGTTGGCTAGAAGAGTAAGCATTCAGTCATTTTTAAAAAAATTAATTTAACAGTGAGAGTAAGGACGAGCAAAATTGACAAATTATTATTTCAAAAATAGTAATCCGTCCTTCTCTTACAAATAATTATAAACTGCACCAAATGATGATCCACTCAGCTCGCTTTGATAGAACAATGAAGATAACTTTTTGTTCCCTAATATATAAATATCTGAATAGTGCAGAATTTTTCAAAAATTTTAAAAATATTTTAGATGTAATATATAAATTAAATTTTCAAAATTTAAATTTACAGCTTTTGAAAAAATTGGGATTGGACACATTGTATCCGGGAGTTTCGGAAGTCAATGGTGACGAATATAATGTAGAGGAATTAGACGATGGTCCTGGAGCATTCAGATGTTATCTGGATACCGGTTTAATGCGCACGACCACTGGTGCTCGTGTTTTTGGTGCTATGAAAGGCGCTGTCGACGGAGGCCTTAACATTCCTCATAGGTTTGTTGAAACCCATTTTATATGAAAGAAAATATTTTTCTTGGTAATTAATTTTATGATGAATATATGACACATGCGCGTCATCTGAGTCAAAGTGAAATAAGTTTCTTTGTTTTGTGTTTTACAATTCTTAGATTCTGTTTCATACCGACATAAGGGATTATAAAGTGTCTCTGATTGTTTTTCCGTTTCTTTTTTCTATAGATAATTTTTATTATTTATCATTATTAATTTTACTCCTTTCTTATTGTAGTACCAAACGTTTCCCTGGTTACGACAACGAGTCAAAATCTTTTAATGCTGATGTCCACCGGCAACATATTTTCGCACAACATGTTGCTAATTATATGAGAACTTTGGAAGAAGAAGATGATGATGCATTCAAGCGTCAATTTTCCAAATACATTCAAAGTGGAATCACTGCCGACAGTGTAAGTAATCTTATTTTGAATTCAAAACACAGTCCAAATCAAATTACTACAATAACAAAAATGTTATTTTGGTGTCGCAATTGGACGAAAAAAATTTAATGATCGTTATTTTTTTAAGAGGAAATCAAATTTTCACTACATTTCGATCACTTACAATAATCATAAATTTTACTAGTACAATCATATTGTTTACAACATTTTATTTCATTTTGTTTCGTTTTTCTTTCATTTTTAGATTGAGGGAATCTATAAAAAGGCACATGAAGCAATTCGATCAGATCCAGAGCATAAGAAAGTTAAGAGAGATACACCTCCAGTTAAAAAGAGGTGGAATCGTGCGAAGCTCAGTCTTTCCGAAAGAAAGAATCGTGTTGCACAGAAGAAGGCATCCTTCCTCAAGAAACTTGCAGAAAACGAGGATTGAGGTTGTTAATTCTTTTTGTCTTAATGACAGTTCTTCACCCAAGAAGTATTTATATATTTACATTTTTTTAATGTACTTTATAATCTTCAAGGGGAATTTCTGTTCTGAGAGTACAATAAAAATGCATATAAAAAAAATTGTATATTGTTTTAAATGTCATTTATCTAATAACACGTATACATACACAGTTTAAGAAAATTATCATTAAAAATGTAAAAGTTTATAATTTTTTATTTTAATCAAATCAAATACATTTTTTATTCAAAAGTAGTTATTTATTAGTTTTCATATTTGTAACGCAAATAATTTTTAAGTGACAAAATCTTTTTAAAAATACGAGAAAATAAAAATTAGGGTTAATGAAATTTAAATTAAATATTAACAATTAAAATTTTGAAAAATAGTAATTATGAAAGATTATTAGAAGCAAAGTATAGAAAATAATTAATTAAATTGTACATTAATTAGTGGGCTAAAGTTCGCGATCTGTTTCGTACAAATAAAAAGGGAGGATAGGTTAACATCTGCAAACATTTTATTATATCGATTCTCGTTAAAGCACAACTTTTATCTTTTTTTTTATAGTTCATACAGGCTTATTACATAAATAAGAACGCCATTCAGAGTCGATTCTTATACAAATTTGTAATTTGCAACATTCACAATTATGTATTCTGACAGGTTGCCAACACTTGGACAAAATTTTACAATAATCGAGAACTATAACTAAGCCACATCCGTTCGAGTCATAAAAAACTAAAAATATGCACTCGGGTATAGTTTTTTTTGTTTTTCTTTCTTTCTTTTCGTACTCGAAATATTGAGATTTTATTTGAGGGGAAGATAGGTCCTGTAGAAAGCGTTTAAAATTGGGACGTGCTGTCAATTTAACTAAGCGAGATCTTTCAGAACTTTGCTTATATATGACGGGATGTCTGTTATTTCTTCGATTAAACCTAAATAAAAAAAGAAATTAGTTGCATTTATTACATAGAGAAAAAAATAGTATACTTTTAAATAATTAACTCACCGACAACATCACAAAATTCTTCGAATGATTCACAGGGTAACAATTCATCTCGATAAGTTGCTAAAACACGTTCCGAAGCTTTCAATAAAGCTTCATCATTGTGTCGAATATATTCAGCTAAAATTGACGGCCACTGTTCATTTGAAGAGACAACAACTTTCTGTAATAATGAAAGAAAGAAATTGTTTTAGATTTAGAGATTTAAAAAAATTTATAAATAGAAATAAACTTTTCGAATTTACCTTGAAAAATGTATTGTATATGCAATCAACAAGACCAAAGAAGATAAGGACACTCTTGTAAACTGAATAATCTTTGACGGTTGTATCGGTGAGATTTTTCGTCGACAACGAAGGAGATGTGTATCTTTGCTGAGCAAGAATAATAAGTCTCCTCAAATGAGTAAGTCTGAATATATTCCATTGTGAGGGTGGCATTACAAGAAGTGACAGTGTACACTGATAAAATGGACCATCAGCTTCGTAACAACTGTCAAGCCATGAGGAATTGGCAGAAGAATTTAAATACGACATGTGTGCTTTCTCTTCCCTCGAAGCCGATCGTGTTCTAAATAAGAAAAATCATAATATTAATTCCAAATGAGAAATTCAAGTTTACTATTTATAGAATAATATTTACGTGTTGATGACGTAGAGAGCCATGTGTATTAAATAAGGTATTATGTGCATATTTGACTGTGGTCCACCACCACCTGTATCCTCATGGAAAGTTTTTTCCTGTGCGAATCGCAAGAGAAGTAACTTAAGATCATGAATTGTTGATGAATAAGAGATATCGCGATGACCCGTGCACTCTTGCAAATATGTATTGTGTCTCGCTAAACAACTGGCAAATGCCGATTCAGGAACTTGTGGTCCCCAAAGTGGTAATAGACCATTGCATTTTGTATTCGCATTTTGCAAAGCAGCACTCTCCCATTCATCTCTCGCCCTTGCTAATCGAACAGCAGACATGTGACAATCAACGTGCACCACATTGAAATGAGTCACCGTCGTATAACCTATAGTCTTCCTCTGTTTCGTTTCGAATTCCTCCACGTTACAACGTTTTGTGAAAGTGTATATGCCCAGAACCTGAAAAAGTTTAATTTTTTATTTATTATTTTTAATATTTAACATTTAACATTGCAATATTGCTGATACTGAATAAAAATTATTAGAAACAAATATTCTTACCATATTGGGCTTGAACTTGTATCCTTCTCTGCAAATAACACAAATGAGACCCGTCTCATCGCCTAAATCTTCCATTTGTTGTAAAATTGTCTTACTCGCCGTGACTTGTCCCTTATCATTAGTACTCATTCCCAAAGCACCCAATTGCCTTTCTCTCATTGCCATTGCAAGTCTCTTCTTTTCACTTCTCGTGTGCTGTCTTGCCTCTTCAATTAATTCGGAAACTTTCTTATTCGTGCAAAGTGCTTCGAGCAAATTTTCCGCCAATGATCCCACATGTTCATCAGATGATACCTGCTCCAATCGATGAATAATGCTTATAATCGCTGGCGATACTGACAATTGTATTGGTTCATGATCGGTCGCCAGTCCAGTGAGAAATCTTAAAATATACTTCAACGACGGCTTCGAAATAAAGTCCTTTAATTCGTCACTGTCAGTTCTCAATAATGTTGGTTTAACACAAGGAGCATGCACTGTTATGTAGTCAAAAGCATCCTTGACAATACCCATTCCAATAATATGATCCTTCAACGTATTTCCAATTGCATTTCTTTCAATGCCCTGCGTTAGAATACAGAATAATTCCAATTTCTGATCATCCTCAGTCGTGTGCTCGAAATCGAATTTATAAAAATTCAACACCGGTTTGAAATAATCACAGAGTAGGGCCATTTTTTCCTCGTTACCATAAGTTAGAGCGGCTAATACTCTTGCCAAGTGCATGAGAACGTTATTACATTGTCTCACAGCTGATGATTGTGTACATGATAAAAGTGTCTTGATGTGATCAGCGCCACCTAGTGTCTTGGAGAATTCTTCAAATGAACTCAAAGGTTGAGCGGCTGCATTTTCTAAAATTGTTTCCATAATATCCAATAACTGTTCCGTGACCTTTGCCTGTGAACTGTCTGATTCTGTTTCCACACATCTTTGAAGAACGTCGAGTAAAACGGAAACGGCTTTTAATTCCGGTCGACTCAGGACTTCTTGATTCTTTTTCACCTTCACCGATAGACGAAAGAGTTTCAATAAGACTTGAAGCAACGGTCTCGCTCGACTAACATCCTGAATTGCTGCCAAACGATTTAACATTACTTCCAATCCACCGCAATCGGCCAGAACATTTGCCATTTTATACACTTCCTCATTATTCACTTCTTGTTCGCTATTTGCATTCAGTGTCTCTACAAATTCCTCGGTGGCGTCACCCAGAAGTCCTCGCATTCGATAAACAACACGCATTGCATCACACTCACCTCCCTCGACGACCCAAATTTTTTTATACACCTCCTTCACTGGCAAATCGAGACTTATAATTTTATTATTTACAAGTAATTCCATTCCATTGTCATCCTCGAGAAGTGCAACGAGTTCACAATCCTGACATATTTTGTTCTTTACATCTCTCATCAGTGGTCCCAGGCCGGGTTCCAAACTACTGTAAGGATTGCCCAGCATTCTTCCCTGAAGGAAATCTTCCTGTTGTGAATCCTTTTCCAACGTGAGAAAGAATTCACCGACATCATTCTCCTCGGGATAGATGATCGAGCAGAGTCTTTCGAATATAAAAACAGGCGTTCTAACATCTTGTGGACTGTATTTTTGTATTGTTTCGACGCAAACTGACATAAAGGCTTTTGTTTCATCTTCAGTTCCAGTTGTCATTTCTTCGAGAAGTTCTAAAAGTTTTTCCTGTGTGTCATCAATTAGTCGGGTTCTTTGCACAACGAGCCTTCTTAGCGAGAGATAACCATTGAGAACAGCTCCAACGAGTCTTCCTTTGTAGTGTTGTTTAATATTCTCCTGTTCGAGGAAAGTTGCAAGAAGTTCGGTGAGCATTTTTAATGAATATCCCTGAGCAAGATCACTGGTTAGTGTTGTTTCTTCCAATCGATGGAGGTCTTCTATTTCACGGGTTAATAATTCAGCGAGAAGGGTGAGAACACCTTTAACGGCTAAAAATTGCTTCCATGGCGATTGTCTAATCAGACTTTGATAGAGTGAGAGAAATTCAGCGCTACTTTCACCGGCAATGTGAACCTCTTCAAGATAATTTGTCAACAATACCAATAGTTCTTTTTTACGTTCCATTCCTTGACAGAGACTTTCAATCATTGTACAGGCGACTTGTCTCGCGAGTCTTGAACTTGGATTGAAGAGAACTTCTTTTAACCATGTGCCGTCGACTAATTTAAGTGCTTTCATGTCCCTTAGACGATGACAACGATTGTGCCACCGATTTCCATATTTTTCCATCAAGTAAACTATTCTTGCCTCCTCTTTTGTCAACTGTTTACTGGGTCCAGCTGTGTCGGACTTTCTAGTCGGCACTTTTTCCAACCAGTTTGCGTAAGTGTACATTGAATCGCCACTCAACCATTTTCCAATGTCGATACTAATTCCCGCTGCTGGTTGAATTGTCGCTAATGATTCGGTACTCTTGTCTTTATTTTTCTTCGACACAGGCTGCTCGGGTTTAATGACACTTTGAAGTATTTTCATGCATGGCAAAATCACTGAATCCATAACAACAGGACTTTTTGAGTCTTTACACGCAAGGAGAAAGAGTTGCATGACGCATCTCAATTTTTGTTCCCAGCATGAATCCTCCTTTTGTACGAGTGCTGCCAAAAGGGCCATTTCGTGTCGAACGGCCATCGAGAGATCGTGAGTTGCTATTCGTCCTTTTAGAGTCATTGTTACACGATTTGTCAAAAGGGAGCAAAGTTCTTTAGTTGAATCGGAATTGTCGCGTGTGACTAGACAGAGCAATTGTCGTACTTCCTCTTGCATTTGTATTGTTCCTTTCCTTAAATTATGCTCAACCAACTCTTGTATGAGTCCATGTTTGCAAAGGACCTCCCTGGCTGCTTGATTTGTTGCCAAGGCGCGAAGAAGCGTTAAACAATGTTCCGTTGCTGCGGATGCACAACCGTAACATCTACCCGCATTTGGAGCAATTGGCTCGTCTCTCACCGATCCATCAGATGTCGAAGCTTGATGATGTTGAATGACAGTCTGTCCCCTTTGATTTCGATCATAGGCAACCAATTCCCTTCTACATGCTAGAACTTTCTGTATAATTTTACTTAATTCCTCAAATGATGTTTTACATTCACCGCAATATTTTTGAGCCAAAAGTTGAATGGCCCGATTTACTTGTGTACTACCACTGCCACTAGTTCCAGCAACAACTCCATCTTCCAAACTCCTATCCGATCGATGTTCGGAAATTTTCACCAATAACATTTCAAGTGTTGGTTTATTGGAAATTAAACTCTTGTAAACTCTGTCAGCTTTCTCTAGGAAAGTATTTATTGTTGCTACCGTTTTCTTTCGATCATCATCACTTTCAATTGGATCGACAGCACAACATGGACGTCCAGTTAGTGTATAATCAAACTTTGCATATTTACAAAAACCACAAGCGTGACATAAGAATGGATCCTTCTCATCATAATTAATGGCTCGACATTTATGACATTGAAAAACATTTTCACCACAATTTGCGCAAACGCCTGGATTTGCTGGTACACTTGCCGAACATCTTGGACATTGAAGTGTTTCCGAGGACGCTTGTATATTCTCATAAAAATCGGCATATTCAATCATCAAATTGCAAGCAACAATTGGCAATGGAAATTCAATTTTTATATCTATCTGTCCTTGTGCCAATGTTATTTTCTTCGCCTTGTGCCACATGGCGGGTTTGTTTTTCAATTCAACAACAGCTTGCACTGAACGATTATTGTAAAAGACATTAATTGTCCTTACCATTTTTGTTCTTTTTAAATCGCCAATTCGTAATGTGATGCGACTAATTGTATGACTACCGACTAATTTGACAATTTGTGTTGTTGTTGTAAACTTTGAATCAACTTTAATTGATGAGAGTTTAATGGTGGACATTGGTACTTCTGGATTATTACAAACAAGACATGGTTCACTTTCCAAATAATAACCATCAAGTTCAACAAATTGAGCGAGATTTGCGTAAAGATTTGCGTTTGGATGACGTGATAATAATTGGTTTTCGGCGTGTAATACGGCAACAGCTTGCTCCATGTAGACGTGCATTTTATTACCAGTGTGTGGTGTTTTTAATGAGAAATAACCAAGAAGATCAACAAATTGTGCCGCTTTTCTGCCATACATTGGAAGAAGTGGCCACAATCGCCAAAGTAGATCCAATAGAATTTCCTGATTTGATGGACCGCAATTTTTATAAATAGCGAGAATAAGAGAATGTGCTTGCCAGCGCACATTTGTATTGTTTGCTTCGAGAAGGAATGTCTGAATAAATTTCGTAAGTAATGCTGGTGAGACTTGCTGTTGAATTTGTTTCACGAGAAAAACACATTGAGCTTCCTCAAATTTCGCCTCTGTATCGGAATCTTCAGACTTTTCACGATCTCTTCTTTCCTTTGTTGTTGAAGTCGACTTTTGATCCTAAAATATTTTATATATTATTATATTTTACTTATTTTAATAAGTTAATTTTAAGAGAAAAAGATTTTCTTTTAAATTATTAAAGAAAAAACAATAACCTTGCTTTTGATATCTTTGAATTTACTGGAGCAAATTGCGCATTGAAGCAATTGAAGAACAGTAGGACTAACGCCTTCGTCTAAAAGTGTCGAAATAGTGAATAAATATGACAAAACAGTGTTCTGCTTTGAACAAAATCTCTGCCAATTTCCAGTCCGACTGGTTGCAACTTCGACACAACTCTTGAGATGCTCTATAAGCTCGACGAGCGAATCATAAGGCAAATTAATTGCCAGAGGATGAGAATTAAGTGGATCATAACCACCAGTGTTACAGCACTGTTGTACTGACTGTAAAAATACAAAAATTCAGTTAAATCAATATATTATTTTTATTTTTAAATACAGTATAAATTGTATTTACTATTTATCTATTATTTTTTTTTATATTCATTACCTTGACGTGAGAAACCAAAGAATGCAAGTCCCTTAATTGACGATATTTGTCCTTGTTTCCACAAATGAAAAGTAATAATTTGCGAACTTGTCGTCTCACGAAAGGTGTTTGATATGACATCATGTATTCGCAAAGATAGTAGAACCACGCTTGCTGCAAATGAAATGAAATGCAAATTTTTTAATAAAAACATTAAATATGTGATGAATGTAATTAAATTACATATCCAACAATTACCTGATCAAATTCTGGCTGTACGACAGTATTTTCAGCATATTTGTGCACTTGATAAGGCAGCTTTAGCGCCATTTCTGTCAACAATTGTGGATATGGTTCAAAAACATCGCTCGCATGTCCTTTGACATATTGTCTCAAAAAGAATGGCGACATATCAGGTGGGGAAGTAATGAGATGTTCTTTCAATAACTGACCACCAATTACATTTCCAGCTTCTTCGTTCGAGGTGCTGAATTAAAAGGAATCAATTAATTTTTTCTTTATACGTTTAAATTAAAAAATAACTTACACTTTTAAAGACTAACAGAATCAAAGTATTATAAATTATTTTCCCCATTTCACTCACTTTTTCCAATATTCAAGTAAAGCTTTCAATAGATTTAAGCAGTAATCGATGACTCCATTATTACTTAAAATAGCTGCGGTTGTTTGCGACACAAAATTGGGATTATCAACTTGACTTTTTGTACTACCTTTAGATCTTGACATTAAAACACCTACAATAAAGATTAGAAATTATACACTCTTATTAGTTTTGAAAAAGGAATAAATGAGAATATTGATTGTTTTTCAAATTTGTTTAAAAACTGACAACTAAGAAAATAGAAAAAAATACACTTACTTAGTAATCGCATAATTACAAGATGAACTTCTCTTTTATTGCTTCTTTGACAAATGTCACTTGTATCGGGATTTTCCATTTCTAATTCTTTTACCAGTATTTGCAATAATCGTTCAACGCAAGTTTTATCTCTTTCGTCAAGACCATCCAGATCAGAAGTTAGCATTAAAATCACCTGCGAAAATTTACTCGTAAATAAAATTCACATTCTTCTTTCAAGCATGAATTAATCATAAATATTTCAAAACTGTACCTGCATAAATGGGATCGCTAACACGCCAGAAACGTTCGTTAAATCGGGGATAAATTGCATCAATTTATCAAGTAATAAAAGCCTAACATCGTGAAGATTCATTGTATTTTCACCGAGATTATCCGTATCCTGTTCCAATACTTGTTCCTGTTCCTGTTCCTGCTCTTGTTCTTGTTCTGTAGCCTACAAAACAAAACAAAAATTTCGTCTATTTTTCAATGAGATTTATTTTTAAAAAATTGCATATTTCTCAATGACGAAATTATAATTTCTTTTTGTGGCAATTAACAATAAATATTGAAAAAAAATATTAAATAAGTTGAACAACTAACGCTGAAAGCTGTTGCAGCGCCGACAGAACTGTTTTCAGAACGTGAAGGCTGGCCGATATTCATTGAAGGTATACTTTCAGGAGCATTGTCACCATAGGCGGAACTTCTTCCGGAAACATTGTGTTCGCCAGTAATGCTATCAACAGCACTGCCACCCGAATCGCTTCCACCACTTTCACTTCCTTTACTTCCACCACTTCCCCCCTTTTTATAAAATATGAAAAACATTACTATATAGAAAACAAAATGGAGATTTAGAAAAAAAATAATCAAAAACAAAATATTGCGTACTTGTTCGGCAGGTGAAGTTCTTAAAGTACTGCCATCAGTTGCTGCTGTTGAACCCTCATCGTCCGAGCCTCCTGCGGAAGCTGTTGTGTCTGAGTAATGACTTCCTTCTTGACCCTAAAAAACAGAATAACATTCAAGAATATTATTATTAATAAAAATATTTGAAGAGTTAATAAAAAGAATTCAAAAAATAATTAAATAACTAATTATAAAGAAATAAGAAAATTCTTACCAGAACGGCAACATTTAATCTTTCAACAGCTTGCGAAAGACCCTGAACGGCTAATGCCTGAATTCGATCTAATTCTGGTCCATTCAAATTTTCCAATCCCTGAAGTCCTGGAATATTAGCAAGACCTTGCGGAAAGCCTTGCTGAGGTACTTGACTGTTACCAGCTCTTTGCTGATCCTGTAAACTAAGAGCAATCGCCAATTCAACCATTACTTCATCATCATCAGTTGGTGGCATATCCAATAATTGTGGAAATCCTCCCGGACCAAGAAGCGCTTCTAGAGGATGATTTCCCGCTCGTCCTCCCGATGCTCGATTATCATCGGCACCACTCAAGACTAATGGATCAACAGTTTCAACTTCATAATGCTGTTCCACCTCCGCTGAATCTTGAGACGATTGCACGGAAATTTCTCGTTTCTCATCTGCTTCCATTGGAGCACCTATAATGCAAATGAACTTACAACTTTTGACTCAAGTGTAGACGAATAAATAAATATGCAATAAATAAGCAGAGATAGGCAAATAAATAATGAAGAAAGTTACCTGGAGTACTGCAGTGTGGAGGACTCGGTATAAAAACACGTCGACGCTTGTATCTGGGTCTCAAAACTCGAATGATCGCTTGCTTTGCACTAAAGCTTATAATTGTGTCCGAAGACAATAGTAATTGAAGATAAAGCTTTGCTGCCAATGGTGTATTACCTTCAATGTCGCATGTTGTAAAAGCGTGAATTATTTCAACAATCGCATGAATTGTCGCTTCAGTGTGAGTCAAACCAGGCACAACAACTGGCGCAAGGGCCATATTTTTTGGATACGCAGCATACAATGACCACAAAACGTCCATTAATTGCACCACCAGATGTTGATTCCTATCAACTGTTGATTGTGAATCAAGACGATCTTTCTCAAAAACAGGTACTAGAAGGAAAACATTTCAAATTATACCAAATAATTAATAAGTCATTAAATAAAAAATTGAAATAGTATACTTACTACTCGATATGTCGATTTGTTTAGCTGCGTGTTGATCAGCAAACTTGGCTAAATTATTGGGACGAGCAACGGCAATATTTCGCACAATAAGAACAAGTCTGTAAAAATTCTCCGCGTCAATGTCACGTGGATCATTTATTTTTTGCATTGAACTCAATGAATCGAGAACATGGGAAAGAAGAACTTGATCCTAAAATATTGAGAATGATATTAAATCACAATAAAATATTTTATTTATATTTTAATAGTATTTAAATGTTTTTTTTTTTTTTTTGAAGAATCAAAAAATAGGAATTTTGTCTCAAATTTACCTTGTGAGAATGATACGATAGTTTTGAATTGTGTAGAGCAGCTAGAAGCGATGTTGTGTGTATTTGAACTTGTTGTGGAATTGGTAGAGTCAAAAGATTAGAAGCAACTTCAATTGCTGTTGATTTTAAAGAGGATTTATTCTCATCACTCGAAGAGAGTGTGAAGGACGAAACTAAAACTTGTAAGATACTGGATGTCATCCTAAAATTGAAGAAAAAAGTAATTGTTAATAAAGAAAAGCGTATTATAAATAACTTACAAATAATAATATTAATAAATAAATATTTCTAAAGATACAAGGACAAAAATGTAACAAACACGTTTTGGAAAAGAAGTTACACTACGGGAGAGGTGACTTCTTCTTACCTTTCAATATTCACAGAATCATCCTTCACAGGTCTGATGCATTATTATAAAAATAAAAATTATAAATTTCGTGTACACGTTTCTTTTTCAAAATACAGAATAAAGGAACCGTATTGGATTATTTTTCTCACTGTTTTTTTCTTAACGCGAACAAAATAGGGATAATTTTTATGCAAACTGGAAAAAGTGAAGTGACTCTGAGAGAAATAACGAGTACGAATGTAGAGAAAATTCAAGACTTAAAAATTTTACTCACTTGTCAATAGATGTTAGTGTTACTGGAGAGACAAGTGTGCTTTCATTTTCATTATTGACTGGTGCTCCAGTTGTTGCAGGAGCCGAAGTCGACTGTCCTGAGGGAATTTCTTCTGGTTCCTCGGGCCAACCGAAGGCATCTTTAGTTTTTCCATATCTAATTTAAAAAAAAATGATGGACAATTTTAGTGGTAGGTAAAAAATAAATAAGTATTCAAATATAAATGTAAAAAGGAAACTTACACTTTAATTGAATCCACCATAATGACGCCTTCAGCATCTTGCGAGGGACCAAAAGTAATAACTAACTTTTTGTCCGCTTGCAAGCTCTCCTCTCTCGTCAAAGGAATATCAAACCATCTGCTTCGTGTCAGCATTATTCTCACACTTCTGCCGAAAATCTATAATAAATTGTTAACAATATTAATTTCAATAGAGAATACAAATATTTTACTTTATTCTTAGTTAAATAAAAATATTCGCATTATTATCTTACTTCAACAAAGAGAGGTGCCCGTTGAGTATCCTGATTTCCTAACTGAACTCTAAATCCCGTCATGACTAAAGTAGGATCATTATTATTGACTTCCACATTAAAACCAAGTTGTCTTGTTGAAGCAACATACATTCCGGTGGTATTCAAACGGTGTTTAATTTGTGCTACATTATAAATTTGAAGTAAATCGTTTCCTCCAAATTCAACATCATTCATCGATTGGCAATGTTCAAAGAAATCAACAGGAAATATAACCGAACCAGATGGCTTTCCTGCTTTGAGTGCTTTCTTCTTTTTCGTTTGTTTAATT
This sequence comes from Leptopilina clavipes, assembly GCA_001855655.1. Lineage (NCBI taxonomy): Eukaryota > Metazoa > Arthropoda > Insecta > Hymenoptera > Figitidae > Leptopilina > Leptopilina clavipes. The sequence continues at coordinate 74,874 of JUFY01028982.1, read as the reverse complement.
GTAGCAATTGTTCCCACTGGTTGAACATTCGGTGACATCCAAAAACCTGTCTGATCCATCGCTGCCATATAAACTCTCAAACTCCCATCCTCACACAATAAAATCAATGTCGTTCTATGTTCAGCATTTGAACTCGAATGTCTAATAGCAACAATATCCATAATTTTAGCCTTGGCTGGCACAACTTTAATTTCTTGAATCATTATTGTTTCCGGTTTAATCATCAGAATCACTGGATTATTACTGCTCTGTAATACCGAGCAAACTAAACCCGGGTGATTGGCAATTTCACTCCACTGACAAAGTGGTTGTGGTTGATTGTTATTTGATTTGTTTCCATTGACTTTATTTGCCAGATTGATCATAAAGACAATATTAATTTCCAAATTCATGTACTTTAAGGGTGCAATGAAACTCTTACCACACGCGTAACTAAAGAACAATAATTGCAAAGCATGTGAATAATAGATTGACACACCACCACCTCCAACTTGTCCGTTGTCCTTGATTTCGGGATGATAAATATCCAAAGTATTTGTCACATAAAATGGTCCATGTTTTGCCAAACTTTCCTCATCCATTGCTTGACTGTAAATATAACCAGCTGATGACATGAGTAATAAATGAAACATTCCATCTTCAGCGTGAATGAAAGTACAATCACGTATTTTGCCCGTTGGCACTAGGAAATAATATTGGGGACTTAATGCGTCTTTACTTAGATCGTAGATTTTCACGAAATCGGCTGTCACGAGAGCCAATTGTGTCTGTGATCCCGGAAGCCATAGTGCCTTGATGATAAAATTGCCTGTCTCCAAATGTGGATGCAGCACGAGATGATCGGACACGGTTCCGGAACTATTGAAAGTTAAGACGTGACAATCTTTAAGTCCACAGACTGCTAGGAAATCCTCGTTCCATTGATTACCGGTTATTGATAGGACTGTGAATGGAATTGGCGCTGAGGCAAGTCTTGTTAGGGTTAATTTTCGTTTCGATGAATCGGCCTGTTTTAATAATGTACTTAATTGTAGGACGGTAATCTTTCCCTTCTCGTGTGACACGGCTAAATGTTGTCTCTTGCCATGAGGTGACGAAAGACAACACATGGCAACTCTTCTAATCATATGGGCCGAAAGGAGTTGTCTTATCGTTTGTCCCTGATCACCAGAATAGTTCATTCTCACATTCTCGAAAGCCCCCTCCTGTGATCCTAATGTAGGAAGCATCAATTGATCCGTGTGTTCGAATTTCTTGTCAAGCGAATGGAGCTGTCTGAGAGCCAGTTGACCCCTCGAATGGCAGCCAACTGCCGAATGTTTACGACAAGATGCTTCGACGGCAGGAACCAAATTACTGGTTAATTCAACAAGTGACGATATCAATTCACTTGACCACAGTTGTGAAAGAATCCAATCTTTCGAACCATCGAGTTGCTTTGAGAGTGCTGACAGTTTCTGTCTATCTTTACCGGAACGTTCATTCTTCTCAGAATGAATCGGACTCGATGCTCTTCTGCGCAGACTGCTCGTTAAATGTGTATTTGTATCAGAATTTCCGGTTCCATAGGAAATATTATTACCCACGATTTGATGTTCCGAACTCTGGGGACTACGTTTCATTAAAGCTTGACATGAGGCATCATCTTTGGCTCCACAGTCACAGAAGAAATTTCCATATTTCGCATAAGTGACATCGTGTCCGCGATGACAGACACGAGCGCAAACTGTGCAAACACCAACGCCATCGACCATATTGCAATCGTGACAATGATACCAGTGTTGATTCATAAATTCCTTCTGAGTTATGGTGAAGGTACAAAGTTTATTGCAAAGACTATCTTCGTCTGAATCTTCAGCAGCGCTGTCATCATCCTCATGTACAAGATCGTCATTCCAATCACTGTCATTCACATCGTTCACTGGCGTTGCTCCCTCCCATGGTGGACTCGTTGCTCTATCTTGAGAGTAAACTTGTTGCGGACAAACGGCACTAACTACATCCGCGATGTAATTTAAAACACAACATCCCGCCTCAATATAGGGCGACGGCTTATCCAATGACTGGGGATCTTTGTTCATCAATTGTTGTTTACAAATATCGATCCATCCAGTTGCGGCCTTGAATAAAAGTTTGTGGCCCTTGTCTGTTCCAACATCAGCTAGGGTTGACATCACTTGCATTAAATCCGTAAAACTCACTCCTTCAATTGCTGTCGAAAGAATGTGATAACCCAAAGGAATCAATGCCTGAAGCATCGTCACAGAAACACCATTATTCAAATTACTGTTCTCCTTTACAATATAATTGGTCAATGATTGCAGTAACTGATTATTCTCAAGTGCTTGATATTGATTATTTTGGTTCTTGACATTCCCATCCACTAGTATATTCTGCCAACCAACTTCGTTATTCGTCTCCTCGGCTTTTTTATTAACATCTTCCGTCTCACACGTCGCAGGAGCAGCACTCGGCAAATTAGAATTTGTTCCACCAAGAATGACATGTCTCAACCAAAATTGTAACTTATCATTTTCAACGTTTGATAAATTCGACACAGAACTACACAATCGATCAAGTGACACATCATTAACTCTCTCCGCTGTTTTAAAAAGTTTATTAAAAAAATGCAAAACATGCGTTCCAAATTGCTGTGACGCTTGTGGTGATGCAATCGACAATAAAATCGATATCAACGTACGATTTGTATCCGGAGCGAAAAATTCCCCAAGGGCTTTATAACCAACAGGTTTATCCAATAAATATTCCCAATATTTGATATGATTCGTCAATATTTTCTCATCGATTGTAATATTAATTGGCTCCTCCGTATTACTTGTGTAATCAATAATCAAATTATATGTGTAGGAAAGTATAAAAAGATGAACACGCAATTGTCGAGCTTCACTGTCAGCATCACCGAGAATTTTCACAAGTGTTTTCGAAGCCATTTCTTGAACATAATCAGTTCTTGCATCAATTGTTAATGGAATGAGAATATCAATTGCTTCTTCACGTATCTCTGAATTTTCCAATGCTGTTATTGGATTCACGTATTCCATTATAAATGTTATTAAAGAATAGAGTAAATTTTTCAGTGATGAATTTATGGAAAATGTTCCAAATTCTGATAATGGATTAATGTGATGATTTATTGTCGCGAGAATATAACTTTCAGCTGGAATAATATCATTGACGTATGTATTCCAAGGAATGTGGGCTGCATTGATTGATTTCCATTTGTCGAGAGCTGATCGAACATTACTTGACAATAAACTAACCATTGATGTTTCCAAAGACCAACTTGCACCTGTCATTGATGTTATTCCATCCATTGCGATAATTATGTCCAATACGGAGAAATCTCTCGTATTATATTTACACTGATCAGACGCCTCCTGTGCTTGATAGAGAACACTAGATTTACAAGAAACAATTACAGCTTTCGTCAACTTCAATATATGGGGTAAAATATCAATCAGCATTTTATTAATATTTGTTGTAATTGACTCGGCCGATTGGGAATTTTTTGAAGCTTCAATATTATCATTTGAAGTTTTATATAAACTTTCATCCATCACAACTTGTAATTTTCCAATCACTGCGGATAATATTGCGAGTGAACTCAGTTTCGGTAGACAATTCTTTGGTAATATTTTCTCGTCTTTCACTTCCGGTATTAAGGCTTTTATCGCATTTTTTGCGAGTGTAACATCATATTTAAGTGATGTCACTGTTGACGATATGGTTTTTAATAGATTTTCCGCGTATTGCGTGTACATTCCTTGTTTAACGAGACAATCCTTCATCCAGCCCGTGAATGTTTTACAAGCGGCTCTCGGTCCCCAAATTAATGAATAAAGAAGCATTGGAGTTGCGGGAATTTCCTCGCCTAGCGCAAGTTCATCCATATAGGCTGTCGATGGTGGTAACATGAGAAGTAATCGCCAACATATTGAAAAACAATATTGCGTTGCACATAGGCCTGTAAATGTCATTTTATCCTTTCCCTCAGTGGATTGTTTTCGTTGAATACTCGTTTGATTGATAATATTTAAAATGTCAATTAATGCATCAACAAGAAGGGGATATTTCATTTTATCGGATGTGCCCAAAACAAAATTACAAGCTAAACCATCGAGTTTCGGTGTATCTTGATTATTTAAATCGGCAACTGTTAAATTGTAGAATCTTGGTTTTATTGATAATTCATCTTGTGGTGTGAACTTTTTGTAATTGTCTTCAATTTCTTTCCACGGTGTGTAAATTCTTGATGCCTGTTTATTGCCTTCTTTTGCATCGCACACTAAACTTGTTCCTGATAGAAGATTCCATTGTACCTGCAATCAGAACAATTAAGTGTAAATTTTTCTTCTTTCTTTTAATAACATAAATTAATCAATAAGATCCAAAACTTTTTTTATTTTTTGATTCATGATTCCGAGTAAATGTACGAGACGTATACTACCACTCAGACGTTACTTACGATCTGGCAGCCCTGATGTCTCTTTATTTACAGCAACTATTTTTTATAGCATTTGGAAAATTTCGATTTTAGATTAAATGGAACCTAATTTCTTCGATGTTCAAATGCACTTTTCAATTTTTTTTTTTTTTTATATAAATAGGAAAGAAAAACAATAAAATAATATTCTTACTTGTTCAAGTAGAGAGGATGGCGCATCATAGAGATGTTTCATCATATACTCCAGTAGAAGTAACAAGCGCGATAAATGAAGAATTTGTGAATCCTTCATGGGAGTTTTGACAGCTTCACTGCATCGAACTGCTCCACTTCCCGTCACGAGCAAAACAGATTTCTTTTGCATTAAATTCAGAGAATGAAAGAGAAATAAAACAAGTTGCGCATGTTCCACATTTAAATCTGCAATAATATAGAATTATTATTGTTTTGAATAAAAAACAGTACTACTTTTTAGAATAAATTATAATTGATTAAAATTTTGCAATTACCTTCATTTTCGGCATCTGAATTTGCTGGTGAATTACAAACATTTTCAACCATTGTTGTGACTAATCTGTGCCAAATACTTATGCAGGCTGCTTCCTTTTCAAGTTGTGGTTTAAGCAAAAGTATCTGTCAATGAAAATGATTTATTTACATTTTGTATACTTTTTCTAAATGTCAAATTAAAAAATAAATAATAAACAATGGAAAAATACCTGAGCGAGAACACTAAGTGTCCTTGGGTATACTTGAAGAGGCCAGGAAGAACTGTTTGCATTTTCCGTAGCCCAAGGACTCACTCCTAAATGTTGAAGAAGTGTATTTTGCAAAGTTTCACTCAATGTATTTCTAGTTAGTAAATTGTGTGTATAGAGACTGAGTGCTTGGGAAAATTCCGAATACATTGCTCCGAGTGTTGCGCCATAAAAAACTGATATCGTTCCTGTTTCGGTTCTCGCAGCCTCATGATCTAAATCTCTTATAATGGCAGCCAGAATAACCATTTGCTGTTCAACTAATCCATTCATGACATATTCCCTAACATAAATACTTCGACTGCCAAGTAAATGTTGATTCATAAATTGAAATATCTGCGTTGCTAGTGAAATATAACCATGTGGTTCACGATTATCAGGAACAATTGCCGTAGTCGCTCTCTCGACAGTTGGTTCATTATTCGTTTCTTTTGAGGCATTACTCGATTGACTGTCAGAAGGCGCCAATGTCTCCTCAAACCAAAGTCCCAATATTGGCTCACTGTCTTCTTCCTCATCGGCCGAATTCTCTGAACAACTCAATAAGTCCTCATAGTATGTGGTCGAGTCTGACTGACTCAAGGTATCACCCTCGAGGGAATGTTTTTGAACCCGTTTCAAGGTACAAGCTTTTCTATAACTTATTGTTGCCAAATAGAAAAGTAAATGATTAAGTGGAGCCGCTTGGAAAAATGTCGCCGCTCTTTGTAATGCTGTCGCAGTTGCCAGGATATCCAAAGGCGCTGGTTCAGGTGTTGGTGGACGATTTGGACCAGCTTCGACGGAAACATCCTCGAGAAGTGCGCTCATCAAAGTAAGCGCATGCGACGCCAATGCCACAGACAATACACCAAAACCTTGTTGTACTTTCATTAAATTTATTCTCCCAGTTCCATCTCTTGCCTTACTCGGCGATTTTCCCTTTTCTTCTTTACTTTTGTCCACTGAACTCACACTACTCACTGATAATTGAGCTTGCAGTCCAGCCACAAGAAGCCAAACTCCGATTAAAAGATGATTCTGAAGAATATGACCACCGGCGCGTGTACTGTATTTTATTATATTTGAGACTAGACTGAAAATTTCTAAACTTCTCTCCACAACATTTATTGCTAATGTATCATATTCCTCTTCGGCACTTTTACCACTTTGATTACCAGTTGTACTACCTGCGGTATTTGTACTACATTTTGGTGACACTGCATTCGTTATACCAACTATACTCGATGCTGTTGCATTTGCAATTGAACAATAAAGACACGACATTGTGAGAAGTGATAATTTCTCTAATTTGACAGGTGTCAAGGGCTCGAGAATCGGTAATGAAACAACACTATGAACGATATTAATGTCATTCACAACTGAATGAAGACTGTAACGAATTGTATGCGCTTCCGAATGATTTGATGGCAAACAGAAACTTTTACGATTTAAAAAAGTTTGATACTTCCTACTGTAGCGTGACAAATGAGGAAGATTAGTACACATGTCTAGTAATGTGTCTCCAGCGCTGATATTTTGCAGAGTGCCTATATTATTTGCAGTAAACATCATCTGTAAAAGAACGTCAATAATTATTTAATTGTACCATAATACACTTATTCAGTTGTAATAAATTCTCAATATACCTTTATATCCGATGCTTGTTCGTTGGAAATATTCTCAGGGATTTTATTCCCATCAGGAGCAACATCAATTCTTGACGATAATGAGGGAATAAATTCTTGAAGAGGCATTGTTAATTGTTCAAGAATGTTGCTTGACAAATCGCTTCGACTCCTCTTTGCTTCCTTGATGTGTTGCTGATTTGATTCCTTTTCGCCATTTGTCGACAATGGCGTTGCGATAGATGGTAATTTTGCATTTCTGAGAATTGTGACTAGAGCTACTTCTTCTGCTTTTACGAGAAGTGACTGTCCAACACAGAGTGAACGAATTGCAAGAAGCAATTGTTTCGTTGTTAAAACTGTTGACGATCCATCGCCAGGTTGCGTTTGATTTTGGGGTAATTTTCCCACTAAATAGACCAATAGAATTTTGCATGCTTGCCAAACAAGGGGAATTTGATTTTTCGATACTGAAACAATTTTTTTAAAGTAATTATTATTTTAAACAATCATTATAAAAATAAGAATATCAGTTTTTATTTTAAAAACTTATTACTCTTAGTAAAATGGGCACGAAAAAACAAAAGAGTAATTCAAATGAAAATTTTTTCAATTCATATAAAGTAATTATTAAAATAAAAAAAGGTTGCGCGATATGTATTTCTGAAATCCCCCCCTTTTGAGTTGCGGATAATAATTCGTCTCTAATTAATCTAATATATCTATACACGTCGAATAGAAATACCGTATCAAGGTGACACTCAAAATATAAACATAAACCATAATAAATAACTAAACTTCTCAACTTTTGCAAGATGTCGCTTATTTAGCTATATGTATGTATATATATGTGTGTGTGTATAAAATTAACAAAGAACGATCAATTAAATTTAAATAAGTAAGATTTTGGAAGATGCTTTATTATTATAATGTAAAACATTAAAATAAGTCGATAACCAAATAGTGTTATTTTAAAATGTAAATAACAATTTGTTTTTATTACAGTATCAATTGATTTTGCAATAGGTTTCATTTTTTAACTATTGATAATGTATACGTATACAATAAGTTATATAGGGACACACGACGGCCAGGTCATTGAAAAACTTACATGAATTCGCGTAACCACTGATGTAATCAGCGACTAAAGCAGCAAAAGATGTATAAAAGGCCTCATGGGATTCCTCGTGATTTGAAAACTCTGATTCACTGAAAAATAAACGTTAAATAGATCGATAAATACGTCTCAGGCAGTTAACGAGCATCCATTTCTGTACTGTCACCTTTGGTAGGCGGTTAATTTGTTTATTTTTCACGAGTTTTTCAATATTGTTTTGCAATAAAATTAGGACCTACCTTTTAACAATTGCTTTCACAAGGTCAATAATCTCATTTTTGTTGAATGAACCATAAGATGCAGATAAAATTGGCTTAATAATTGACGACCAGTCAACGGAGCCACCGCTCTTCGCCGCCATTTTGAAAAACTGAATTACACTCACACATGCTTAACCATTTCAATACATATATAGCTAAAATCATAAACTGTAAAAAATAAATATATTTTCTTGAAAATAGATATATAAAAGATTTGCTAATTTATTGTTTGATAATTTAGAATTATCAGGATATTATAAGCTATATTTTTGATAAAACAATTAAACATTCGTTTGAATCTATTGTTGATTAAGGGGAAAACTTTATAAGTTTCGATTTATTAAATTTACATGTAAATGGTTTTTAATTTTGCACTCTATTTTATTATAAAAAAATCTAATCTATACTTTTATAATATAGTTACATTATTTATTCTTATGTTATAAAGATAAAAAAATATTGCAACTGTTGAGTTAATTAAAAATTGCGCGCTTCTTGCAAAAAGGTAAGTTCACAATTATTGTACTTCAGGTTGTGACGTCGTCAGGGTTGAGCAAGTATTATATATTATTATTAATATATTTATATTTAAATAAATAATAGAAAGATAAAAAAAATATATCTGAAAATATTTTAAGTAAAAAAGTATAAAAGTTTTATGTTTCTGCAAAATGGAGTGTCGTATAAAAATGAACCTTATATTTTTAAATTTGTAAAATATATTATTTACGCAATTATTTACACATTTTTTGAAATAAAAACTTACGTAAATACTGAAAATATACAATATTATAAGTATTTTTTACATATATCGTATACAATACTCTATTAATAAATTTAATTTATTTTTACCTCAATTATACTCCTAGTATAATAATTAAAAAACGGTTCGTGAATGTCTAGTTGTCAATATTCTGTCAATTAATTCACTTCGTTTTTTTATGAGCGATGCCTTGTCGTTTTCTACTAAACCTTCATCAACATTTTTTACAACAAACTGATTTATAAATAATCTTAATGCTTCTCTAAAAGTATTCAAATTTTCGGATCGAGTTATTCGTTCAAATACAGCTAAACAGTTTTCCAAATTTTCATGCATTAAAATCCCAAGTATAATTTGTCTAAGAAGTTTCATCTTTGGTTTATCTAATTCATCGAGTTGTATCACCTGAAATTTATAATGTAAAAGAACACCAATATTTGTTATTCTCAATTATTAAAATTAAATTAAATATTTTAGAAATAAACTTTTAAATCTACCTTCATTGTTGATATTGATAAACCTCTTTGTAAAAATAAATGTGTCAGGAACAGTGCTAAATTCTTGATTTGTTTATTATTAAAAGTATTGAGAGTTTTTAATTTATCCCAAAGGGTGTATTGAATCGTCATCTAAAAAAATAATTTCATATAAAAAACTATACATTTTTTTAGAAAAAAGTAATAAATTTGTTAATTCACTAACCTGATATTTTCTATCGTAATCGCAAAATTTTTGCGCAAGTACAGCATAATAAGGATTAAAGTTACTTTCTTGTAAGCAACAATTCATAAGGACGTAAATAATTTCTTTTTCCTGTCCATCCTTTAGGCTAAGACGATGAAGTTTTTCAAAAGCGTCTAAATAATCTTCAGCTGACATTAGAATACAAAAGATATTTCTTCTTGTATCCGTATTCATTCGTTGTTTACGTGCTAGTTCTAAAAGTTTTTCACTATATTCTGGCCTCTTATTTTGGTGCTTTTCTATTTTTGTTGCTGTCGTATTTCCCGTCCAAGCTGCTCCAATTATCCACCATTTTCCCCTTTCATCAGCTGTAATAAATTATCATCGTTAATAAAATTATTAAATTAATTTAAATAAGATTAAAAAAATAAATTGTACTTACCCTTAAGCAGATCATCTAAAGTTATATTGAGCTGTGAAATGCTATTTCCTTTACGAATTAAAGTTTTGATAAGTTTCTTCATATGGTCCATAACAGAAGGATCATATTGTGGAATTTTATTAATATTATTATTTTTAATAGCCAGTAAAATATCCAACATGAATTTCACTCTCGAGCTAAATAAATATAAAATAAATATAAATATTAAAATCAAGATGCAAATGTTACATTAATAAAAGAATTATCAACTTACTTGACGAATTTCGTATCTGATGCTTTCTTTTGTAATTTTATAATGAGCTCTTTCAAAGCAATTGGATCATCTTTTCTCAAAAGGAATCCCACGCTTTTTAGAATTAACAGAATTAAATCAATTTCTTTTTCAGTAAATTTCTCAGCTAATTTTTCAAGAATTTCGTAAATTAATTTTGATCCACAGACCTATTGTGAAAATTACCTATTATTATTATTATTGAAGTCTTATAATACTAAAATTAATTAAAATTATGCTTACTTTGAAATTGTATAAATGTGAGAGCATTAGAATTGAATTGTCTAATTCCTTATTCTCAACTGTCAGTGATGAAGCAAGTGATTCATGAATTCGTTTTACAAGAGTTAATAAAAATTGAGAGCCAACTTCAGAACCAACATTTGCATGAAGAACTGCAATTAACATCATGTGTTCAATAATTAAACGATCTGGTGTCATTGTTTGAACTATTAATGCCTCAAAAATTAATTTTGTCAACATTTCATGCATGTCGTTGCGACTATTTCGTTGATACAATTCGTCAATCTATAATAAAAATAATAAAATATAAATAAACGAAAGAAAAAAAAAACCAATTTGTAAATATAATATTCATGAAATTACCTGTGAAGATATGGTATGCATATTTCGGTCAGTCAATCTATTTAAAGGACCTTTTAATTGCCTTTTTAATTGAATTAATTTCTCATTATTTTGAGAATCTTGCTCAAGATTTTTAGCACGAACTGCTGGTGGTACATAACGATTTGAAATAATATTACCATCTTTATCTCTTGTTCTTCCATAAATATCTTCCCAAATTTTCGAATTTTCCTCTTTTATACTATCATCATCATCATTAACTTCATCATCTAACTCATCTTCTTCGTCTGACATAAAACTGGTGTTCATTTTTGTCTCGTTTTCCTCATCACTGATATCATCGAAATCGTTCAACGAATCATCCTCTTCATCGAAATTATCAGACCCAATATCATCATTGTCTGAATCACTTTGAGTTTGAAATTTCTTATTTTCAAATTTATCAAAATCGTTACTATTGGAAGAAAAATTGTCCTCATCTGACAAACATACAGAGTTTTCAGAATTATTATCATTATCATTTTCACTTTCCTTTTCTGTTTTCTTTCTCTTTTGTAAAGATTGCCCAGAGGCAACGTGAAAATCGTCTTCAAATTCTAATTCGGGATCATCGCCAATTAATTGCATTTCAGTTTCAGCAACAATTTTTCTCTTTTCTTCATCGCACATGTCCAAAATATCTAATTAACTTTTTAAGGAAAACAGTAAAGTACCTTAAAAATTGTATGAATTATTAAAAATAATAATTAAATCAATTTAACAAATTTGGAGTAAAAATATATAGATTAAAAAATGAAAAAGGATACAATCTACACCGTCAGATATAAATGATTTTGGAAGGTTCTTATTCTTCCGTTTATTCATTTTTAAAAATTTCTCTGCCTGTTTTATTGTCCTATCATCATCCATTGCGGCTTCAAGCATTTGCTTCTTTTTATGTTTTAACATTTCCATTTTTAACTTCTTTTCCCGTTTTTTTTCTAATTCATGTTTTTTTGTCAATTTGTCTTGGATAATATTCTTTTTTAATTTAATATTCGTTTGCATCTGTGAATCGTCATTTTGATTCTTTGTTTTTAACTCAATATTCTTAGTTAATTTCTGATTTTCTCCCATATTATCTTCTTTTTTCTTGCCTTTATTTTGATTAAAAACATGACGACTTTGCTTCTTCTCTAGGCGTTTATCTTTTCGTTTTTGCTTCCTTGTTTTTTGTATTGGTTTTTTCTGCTTCTTCTCATTTTTCCTTTTAAGTTTAGATTTTGCAGCACACATTTTAAAGATTTGTTTTTAAATAAATAAAACTATTCTTCATAATTTTTGGAAAAATTAAGGTTAAGATATAAACACAAACACGTGTTTATCGTGTTTATGGACCGAGCACTAAACAAACATGACCAACGACCAAGATTGGAAACTACACATCTAACAATGTGAAGCAAGCTTAAGACACTGCATTCCCAGGGTTGTGAAACTATAAATATACGCGTACACTACACAACCCTGTTCTGTCACAATAATCAAAACAAAAACATCTGTCATGTACGTGGACATGTATTTAATTATTTATCAAGTTAATCATTACAACAATTAAAAAAGCTTCCTTCACGAGGAAGTAAAAGTTAACTATTATTTCTGAAATCTATTTTTTTGCACTTTTGAGATTAATTTAAAGAGATGCATCAAGTGGGAAGTTTATTTGACTTCGCTGATACCTGTTGGAGAGGTGTTTTATCTGAAGTTTCTGAAGCTGCTGTTTATATAGATCATGCAGCAGCAGAATGTTTTCATTGGTATTCTGGTGATAAGGCATATCTTAGCTTCAAAAATGCAGGGGCTTCGTCTGTTCACGAATTATCTCTATTTAATTTGAGGGTAATAATTTTGTTCAAAATTTTATTCTCGTCAAACCATTACTAAACTTCAATATATCTCGTTAATATTTCATGTTGTTAATTGTTGCAGTTTATAAAAGCCAAAGAAACAAAAAAAGCTGTAGTCATTTCAACCTCGACAGAATCGTCGTTTTACAATGAGACCCTAAAATTAATTTTAGAAAAAAATAATTTTTCTAAATGCATTTTATTTTGCTCAGTACATACGAGTGTATTAGATTATAATGCAATCTTTCCACGTAAAAACGAAGTCAATTATCATGAATTACAACAAGACTTTAAATGGACTGATGGAAAATACGAAACTGAGGTTTTGCTAAAAAAAATATTTTTTAAAAATATTTTTGAAGTATTATTATACTTTGATTTAAAATTAAAAAGAAATTCTTTTTTCAGATTGGAGAGACAAGTGTCACCATAATTTATTCACCAATTTTTACTGCTGCTTTAAATGATTATGTATTTTTGACTCCACCCTTTGGAGACATGATGCCTCCAATTGATGAAAAATCAATTGTTCATTATGAAAATGATATAGAATATTTTGCTAGTTCTATGCATAGCTTATTTTCCAATTTAAATGTTAAAGAGGAAATTTACTCAATGGGAAGGCTAAGTACTATTGTTGCTGAAAAATTGTCAAATTTACCTGCAGCAATAAACAGACGCAAGGTATTAAAATAAAATTGATTCTAAATAAATTAATTCATTGATTGTAAAAATATTATTTCAAATTTTTTTCTTTTATTTACAAATTTCTTGTTAAACTGTTAACAGAAAATTTCTGATGAACGAACTGTTTCTTTTATTCTATTGGATAGAACACTGGATTTATGTACTGCTTGTTCTTATAATACTGAATCACTTTTGGGCAGAATTCTCTGCACTTTACCACATTTGAATCATCATAATAATGACGTTGCTGTAAATATGTCACCTTTTTGTCTTGAAGGAGAGGTAAAGAAAAAACAATTAATTAAACTAATTTGGAAATTATTTAATAATATTTTTTAAAACATTTTTCATGAATATTTTTAGGAATGTTTGTCTTCATTCATGGTACCCGGTTGTTTGGCAACAAATGAAACAAATTTTATGGATTTATTACTTAATAAAAAGCAAAAAGATTTACTTTTAGCGTTTAATAAAATGTTGAACGAAATAAGTACAGTTAACGAAAGTCCAGTTAAAACAAAATTAGCAACTCGAGTATCGGCTCATAGTTTGGAAAAATTAATTCACAAATTTCGCAATTCAGAGAGTATCGAATCCCTAACACGATCAAGCAAAACACTCCAAGTAAAATAATAATAATAATAAAATAATAATGCAAAATTTTTCTGAAACAAAGAATTATTGTATTTATCGAAACAAAAATTTTATTCTTAGATTATTATTGCTGTTATTCAAGCCTTAAAATCAGATAAAACAGCCCAATTGGAATTATTAGTGAGTTTCGAAAAGTTAATACTTCAAAATTTGTCAGTTAGCCGCGATGCGTCTAGTATTGTTGCACAGGTAATTTTTCAATTTAATTTAATATACAATAAAATTTTATTATTATCTTAAAATTTGTATTTTAAAGAAAAAAAATATTTATAATTACAGTTGAGCAGTATTATTCAATCACGATCAACAAGAGGATTAACTATGGAAAATTTATTGGTTCTCTTAATTCACGTTTATTCCATGGTTGGAAATGATATTAATTTTCCTCCTCAACAAGAAGAAAAATTGAGAAATTCATTAGCCGAAGCTATTTTCCAGGACATAGAAAAATGTAATGAAGTCGAATCTAGTGAGGATTTATCAGTTTACCATCAAACTTTAATTCTCCTCAGCTTTGGTAAGTATTCATCAATTGAAATTCTTAAAACAAAAATGTCATATTTGATTTATTATTTTCTTTTCCCCTAGGTATAACTGATGCAGAAGTAATGAAGAAAACTTCAAAACAAATTGCTACCCACATAATGGATTTGTTTCATGCAATTGCTAGTCAACGTCATAGTTTACAGAATTACAAGTAATTCAATATTTTATTTCTAAATATATTTAATTATATTTATCATTATATTTATTTTTTATTCGTTTTCTAGATCAATTATATGCAAATCAAATAAGCAAGAAATAGCGAAAAGAGTTGGTCTTGTCGAAAGACTAGTAACGGATTTAATTGATCCAAATAAATTGGAAATTCCCGATCTACAGTGCAATACTTTCTCTCTACTCTCAACTAGTTTCAAGTAAGTTATTATTAATAAAAAGTGTAAAATTCCAAACGTGATTTTTTAAATTGGATCATATTGAAATTAATATTTATATTTTTAGTCTCTTAATGAAAGGTAGAATGAAACACCCATCGGACAGTTCGTTAATTATAATTTACATTCTTGGGGGAATAACAGCAGATGAAACAAGAATAGTTCAAGAAAAAACATCTTTAAAAATGTCTAATCATCCAAAAATAATATTAAGCGGTTCGAGATTATTGACTCCATTGGATGTTCTGGAAAAAATTTTATTAAGCAATTTAAGCGCGTGTTTAAGTTAAAATATGATTTTTCTATATTAATTTGTTGGGAATTTGATATTCACACAATTATACACTATTCTAAAAATTAAAAGAGTTTTAAAAAATTATAACACATTGTTATATTATTGCACATTCATACATTTCACATATTTTTATACTAATTATTTATATGTTTTAGAAAAATTTTGTTTATATAAACGTTAAATATAATCATGCCAATAGTCTAGATCTATTTTATAATAATATAATCGAGTAATTAACAGTTTAATTAACAATTTTTTGGAGTTTTCGACTTTTCCATATAATTTGCCTCCATCAGAACTAACGCTCTCATTGGCTACATTCAAATTTGTGCGGGGTTCAACTGGGCAATGAGAGTATTGTAAAACCTTAAGGCGCATTTAGAAAACGATCACACTCATTGGCTGCTCATGCTCGCACATATTTGAAATTAGCTAATGAGAAACCAGCAAATGTTTTTGAAATTCATTAATTGTTAATTATAGTGCTAATTGTTTTATTTTATTACTATAAAATTAGTTTTAAACTTTTGAATGTACATGTTTTTTTATTTCTTCTTTTGAGACCTAGTAATATAATTTTCTTGTTCCCACTATGTGCAGAAGCATAGTTTTTCATATTTGGCAACAGTGGAATATTACGGTTGGAAATTCTCGAAAATCTTCTTAACAGAGCAGTCTAATTTTTGCAAAGTGCTAGTAGTTTTTTATTCTTTATTGAACGATTTAAACAATTCAGATCATTAAAAATGTTTCAAATAGTAAAAAAGGATGCTCAACTTCCAGTGAGAATTAAAAGTTTTATGAAATAAGTTTGATTTGATCTTTAAATGAGTAATAAAAATTCGTCTGTATATTTTGAGGTTAGAAAGTGTGACACCGGGTTTTTGTAAGTATATGCTTTATTTATAAGCAAAAATTTATAATAGAAAGTCAACATATTTGATATAAAATGCTTGATTTAGTGTAAAATAATGTTTTTCAAGTAAAGGGAAAAATTTTCTAACCATAGATAGTATTTGTGCGTTTTTATATTTTTGTCTACAATTAACTGGAATGCATTTAGTTGAAAAATATTTACATATATGTATATTTTACAAAATGTTCATACACATAAAATCTAGACCGAAAAGGTTAGACTTATCGTCCACTTTAATCAGCGTTTAAATAACTAAAAATACTGATTTAACAATTTTTCTTTACGCTTCTCTAATCATTTTTATTATCCATTATGTAAAAATGTTTTTAATCTACATTATGTGGCACACATGAGTCGATGAATTATTTATGAAATTCAAATTTATTGTTTGTTTGTACCTTTTTTTGTTTTTTAAATGCAATTTAGTATTTATTTTTCAGAAATAATTCGTTCAGTTAAACATTATATCTATAAAAGATTTTTGTAAAATGGTCTCGAGTACTTTTGTAAATTATGTCAAATCTATTTCTCAAAATATTTATACTTAAAAAAGTACTCTTTACTATAGGCGTTTATTATTTACAAAAAAGTCTATCTAAAAATTACAACTGATCCAAAAATAACAATTTTTCTCATTTTCAATTGACAATTTTTCTTTTTATATATATATATATATGACAAAAAATTTTTAATACTTTTTCTTTTTTTTTTAATCAAATCGTGGTGTATAGGACCCTGTTTATAAAAAATTGTTTACTAGATCGACTATATAATGAATACTCACTTCACTACTCAGAAAAAAAATTGGAGACTTAAAATCTAAAATTTCTGTACAAATTTGACTTAATAATTGGCACATACTGAATAATTTAAATATTCTTTCACGATATTCATAACCTTAATTTAAAATAAATCTATTGCTGTTTCCTAATTTTTAAATTAAATAAATTAATTATAAAAATTTATCTAAGTTATTTTATAAAATCATGAATGATTAGAAAACAATATTTAGAAGATTTCGTAACGTTAAAAGTATTATGCTTGTAAAAAAGTATTTACATAAAACGCTAAAACTGAAAAAATATCTAATATTAACTGTGCTAGCTTTTTTTTACCTTATAATAAATTTCAAAACTCAGTCTATTTTTTCCTCTTGAACACACATGAATAATTTTGCACAGAATAAATTGAAATTATCTGTAAAGAAAAAAGAATTTTAACAATATATCATTATTGAATTTTGTGAATAAAAGAAAGGGAACAATTTTTGAAATGAAAAATAAGAATATAGACTTACGTGATGCATTTGTTAACCATTTTGGTTTTTTCTCCCAGTAAATAAAAATAATGTAAATAGGAATTCCTAAGGTAATGAATATTAATCCACAACTGACTTCCCATGGTCTAGTAAAACATGGAAGTATTACTAAAAATACGCAAATGATGAAAAACAGTATTGGCAAAATGATAGAGACCTAGAAATAGAAAAAAAACTTTTGAAAATTATCTATAAAATGTTACTAATGTTAAAAAATTTTCGCAAACAATTTTCTTTCTTTGTTATTCAAAAATATTAAATTTAATTTTTTATGATTTAAGTTTGGAAAATTTGTTTATAAATGAAATATGACATTTTATTTTTGTTACTCACTCTAATAGGTCGATGAAGATCCGGCTTTTTATACCTCAACCACAAAAGGCCGCTTACTGACATCGCAATGAATAATGATTCAACGAAACTCACGTAATTGATTAATGCATAAACGTCATTTATTAATAAAAGGGCCAAAGTTATGATGCACTGAAACCATAATAAGGCGAAAAATAAAATAGGTGAATGCAAATAATACAAAAAGGTAATGAAAAAAATTACATTAATAAATTTATTTACATATTATAATTATTTATATTTTATAATTTATAATTAACAAATTAAAAATATCAATATTTTTCGGTACTTTTATATTTTTAAAGAATTTTAAAGCCTAGCTAAATAAATTTTTATTAAAGTTTCTTATTATTTAATTAGAAATTATAACCGTAAATTGATCTTGTTAGAAAAAAATTAAATCAATTGAATTTCTTAAATATGATTTAAATCTCTTTGTCGGTTTCACTGACGTATTTAAGATGTATTATTAATGTTTCCGCTGCGTATGTTCAGACAAATTTTTTATTTTTTTTAAACCATTGTTAGTTTCTATTTTTTATTTTCTCTTTTTGTAGTTATTTTTAATTATTTCTTTTTGTAATTATTTTTATTAACATCTTGAAAAGCCACAGGAAGTAAATAAAAAATATATTATTCGATCAATTCATGTGCGTAGGTCTCGCATTTAATTTAAACCTAATTCTATAATTCAATTGACCTGTAAATGGCTCTGATACAAAGTGTCAAGATTAAAATCGACATTGAAATGTCAGTGAATCACTAGGACAGAGCTTTTTTTCTCAAAGTGCTCCTGAATTGAAATGTCAATATAATATTAATAATAATAATAAATATAATTTTATAATTATAATTATAAAAATAAATTATTAAAATAACAAATATGTTAAATTTCAGTAATTTGATATTAATACTAAGATTATTTAAGTAATAAATAATTAAATTTTTTAAGTGGAAAAAAAAGAATTTAAAGTACTCACAATGAAAATAAGAGAAGGCATTGGTGTGAAATTTTTAACATTGATAAGCGAAATGGCAGTAGGTAAATGTCCATTACGAGCGCCAACGAAAAAAAGTCTCGATGATGCAAAAATTGCTCCGTTTAGAGCTCCAAAAGTTGAGCAAGCTACAAAAAATGGCATTAACCATGCCATTGGTCCCAAAAGTTTATCACCAAAAGTCTAAAAATAAAATGAATTTCAACAATTTTAATTATAATTCAATCATAATATATTTGTAAAATATTAATTCTCAATTTACTTACAACTCCAACAGCATTCGATGAGAGAATTTCGTCCTGTGTTAAAACGACAAAATACGCTACATTCGCGAAAACATAAATCACTGTCACTAATGGCAGTGATATACAAATTGCCCTCGGTAGATTCCTGTAAAATGATATTATTTTATTGTTTATTAACTTTCAGAACTTATTAGCCCAAAAACGTTAATTATCTTCAATAAATAAATAATTCCTTAATATTAATTAAACAAAATCTTATTAAACGAATCCTGCAAAGTTGAAAGGAGTAATTAAAAAACCAAACAATGAGACCAAGAATAGGAACGTGTATTGTTTTTTTTCACAGAGGGGTTCGATTTTACTTGGAGAACAAAAGAAACCTTCAATAATGAAAAGGGTTTCTTTCATTTTTTGTTATTCGAATCTTTCATTCCCTGTTCTAAAAGTGTATTAAGAAAAGAAAATTAAAAAACTATTGTATATTCAAAATTTTCTTATAAAGAAAAATTACCTTTTCTTCCGTAATTATTTATTCTTTATTATTAATTTTTCTCTTTTTTTCAGAATGAAAAAATATTCTTTATACCTGTATGGATCCTTCAGCTCTTCAGTGACGTAATTAAGATAATTCCATCCTGAATATGAGAAAAGTCCACTGTACATGGCGAGAGCAATTGACGCTGGATTTGTATTTGAATCAGACATTGGACTACGAAAATTTTCTGTGTGCCCTAAGCAGAGCCACCAAAATCCAGCGACCATTATAATAATCAGGGCAAATATTTTCGTTCCCGTGAAAATACTTTGTACTCGTGTTGCCCATTTCACGTTGTAACAATTCACCGCAGTCAAGAAACCTTGAATGGAAAAAGTAACAGAAATTTGAAATTCAAATACGTAAGTTTATCCATTTTTTTTTATTATACATTTATGATATATGGAGCAATTCTATTTCAAATTTTTTCAGTATAACAGAAAAAGTAGATTTCAAATCGATTTTGAAATAGAATCTACTTTTTATACTTTAATCTTTACTGGAAATATTATTTGAATCGAAAAGTAATGGAAGTATTGCTGGTAAATATAGAAAATTTTTATTTGCAAAATTAATCAATTGCCAGTCCGAAAATATTTGTTCGTAATGTATAATCAGAGTACAGACATAAAATAATATATAGTCAGCTACGTCAACATTGTATTGATAACTGTTTTTGATAAAGTAATACCGTCGATTTTTCAAGGTTATCATTCATAATAATTCCTTCCAACTTTTCTATTCTTTAATATTTCACGAAATTTCCTCGAAAATTGGTATTTAAATTTCTTGTTTTATTTAAAAATAGCTTTTTAAATGATTTTCCTTAAAAAAGCGTCTTATCAATTTTTTTTCTGACGAAAAAACACCAGCTGAATATTCTTTTCTTGATAAAATTTTTTTCTTTATATATATTTTTGTTTAAAGAATTGCATTCTAAATATTTTTCGTTTTCTTAAAAATTAGTTTAACATAAAAATGAGTGTAAAAGAAAATATTTTTGAACGTACATGTGACAACGGCAGCCAATAATCTAATTGCATCACGTGGAGGATCACATCCTGGCCAAAGTGGTTGTAAAATATATTGAGCAAAAGTTAGAGCTGTAATTGCATTTCCGGTTGGTACCAAAATAAAAAGAGCGACCCAAACATATAAAAATGCAGGTAATGGTCCAAATGCATCGTTAATGTATGCATAATCTCCACCTGATTTTGGGATCATTGTACCTGTAAATTAAATTAAATTATTGTACCTTAAAAAATGTTTCATTCAGTTCAGTTAAAAATTTTAAATCAATTATTATTTTAAAAATTCATTTCAATATATTTGAAATTCTTATATAATTTCCGGAAGAATTTAAAATAACTATAATATCGCAAAAAATTCCATGCAATTTAATTTTCTTTTTTATCTTCAAGAAATAGAAGAATATGAAAATATTTTATTTAAATTAGTACCAATTGACACGTATTCGTATTATTATTATTATTATTATTATTATTATTTTTTAGCATTCAATCACATAAAAATGAAAAATATAAGCAATAAGAATTTATCTAATTTACCAACAATAAAAAATATCTTAAACAACATCTACTACTTTGGCATATTCTTAAAATAAAATTATTTGCTCAAATTCTCAAAACAGTGATTGCGATATTAATCTAATAATATTAATTAGTATTTAATTTTCATTTAGTATGACAAATATATTTTCGTATTTCCATTAGAATTGTTTATATGCAATCTAATTATGTAATTGAAGTTTCATTTTTTCTCGTTTTTAGTCTCTTTTTTTGTGCTATTAAGAAATTAATTTTTGTCTCGCGTATAATATAGATATCAGAGAGGAAAATTCTTTATATGGAAAAAAGTTCAATGATAAGAGGTCGTTGATTTAGAGTGTGATGAATCAAAAATCGTATTGCACTTTGCACAATAAACTCAGTAATTAAAATTTACATAGAAATATGAAAAAATTGAATTAATGATCTTTTATTATTGTAATGATAATTTTATTATTATTTTACACAAATTTCTTCTAAATTTTACGGTGTTGTGAAATTTTTTGCAATAAAATTTAATTCTTTCTATCGATGAATTAATTTAATTAATTATTCATTGCTGCCCGTATAAACTGTAAATAAATAAATAATTGGCACTTTTGCAAAAAAAGAAAAAAAAGAAACTTTAAAAATAAATCGGTAACGTTGACCTGTTTGAATTCAGGTGATGCAAGTAGCTTCGCATTTTGCGCGCTGTTTCTAACTGACAAAAAAACTCGTGAAACGTTCAACGGTCAGGTATTATACTACTTTTATTCCAACAGATTCTCTGTAAATAGCAAAATGAAAATTACTCCGCGAATTATTTCCGGACTACCTACTACACAATCTTTCACGTCAGGACCAATCTAAATTATAATAGTCTTCTTGAATTTCACATTTATCTTCCTATTCCAAATTTTCCGGGAAAAAAATTATTCTTGATTAATTTTGAAATTTTTACAAACTTTTAAAGACTTACATCCTCCTTTTTTTCCAAAAAAGAGTAAAAATAAAATTTTACTATTTTTATTTTTATAATTATTATAATAAAAATAATAATGGTAATTGATCATTTTTTCAAAAATTCGTTACTTTAGCAATATTAAATTTTAAATTATAGTAATTTTCTTTTGGGGGAAGATTTAAACGAAAGAATTACGTAATAATTAAGTAGTACTACTATAGAAATTTTTCATTTGCGAAAAAAAGACATGAAATATTTATATTATTATTTTTTTGCAGCTCACCTAGTTCAGCATAACATAGGGCCCCAACAAGGGACAATACACCTGAAGAAATCCATACAATAAGCGCCAAACCGACACTCTCACTATTAATGAGTACACCTTTTGGAGAGACAAAAATACCAGAGCCGACGATAATTCCAACAATAATTGCCACACCATCCAAAAGTCCAATTTCTTTCTGAAGTTTAATACCTTCATCATGTGGTCCCGAACCCCTCCTGGGTTCCGGCTCTTTTATTGGAGCAACTTTTTTCGGCATTTTCAAAAAAGGAAAAAATCCACACACCACAGGAAAATTCACAGGCACGTAATATTTTATCACAATTTTCTATTTTAATTGACGTAATAATGATTGCTCCGAAAACGAAAAATTCGATTTAAATTCACCAGAGACATGTGCGACGAATTTTTATGAATATAAGGCACGAAGCATTTTCTCTGTCTCGAGTGGAGACGAATGTGAAATGCTCCTGAGACACGTGGAGTATATAATGGAAGTGAAGAAATTTTTTGGGTAGGGGAATATATAGTGTATAGAAAAAAGGGGGAGAGAGAAACTGAAAAAGAGGGATGGAAGAAAGAAAAGAGAGAATGATGAAATAGAATGAATTTTGGAGGGGTTTCTTAAAGTTAGGTTGGTTCTATTTCTTTTTATTATTATTACTATTATTTCTTTTTTATTTATTTCAGTCACTTTTTAGTGATTTAAAGTGGAAGATGATTTTTTGAAATTTTAAGTTGCATTTATTGTCAGAGCACAACGATTTGATGACGAAAATATAAAGCGTCTCATTTTATTCGGCATAATCTTACTTTGACGCCACGAGGCATCCACCGGCTTTTCCAGTTTGCTAAAGTTCATTGCGCAGCTTCAATATGGATTGTACGCATAATTTCACGATTTCCTGCGCGTGGCTGAAACCAAATAGAACATTATTCTTTTTTTAAATCACATTTATAATCATATTTTTTTCTGATAATTAACATTGTTTGATAAAAACTATAATTTATCATGCCCAATTTTTTTTTTTTTTTTTTAATAATTTGTCATTATATTCATTTTAGTGATAATTTGTCAGTACAGATTTTTTTACAAAAGATAATTTGTACTTTTTTACATTTTTATCATAATGAGAAAATATTATATTTTTTTTCGACAATGATAATTTCTTTAACATTTTTTTTCGCGATAATTGGTGTTAAAAATTTTTATGTATTTATTAATTTGTCATTTTTTCATAATAGACTTATTTTTAAATTTATTTTAAAACTATTTTTCAAATAATTCATTATTTAACTATTTATTTATTTAGTTTTAATTTTACATATTTAATCTATTTTAAGAAATTAGACTTCTTTTCTTTTGCAATGAGTAATTATCAGAATATTTATTACTATCATTTAATACGTGAGAGTATTAAATTTAATTTTTTTTAATTGTCTTATAAATTTTCGGAGCAATATTTTAAAATTTTTAACAATTTAAAATTACTGTTTTATGTTTCTAAATTTGTAACAATTTAGAAACTTAATTCCTATTTTCTTGTTATAAAAATGATAAGTGGATAAAAATTACTGTTTAATTAACAGAAGTACTTGAAGTAGCACTCGAGATGTATCATCTCGCTTGTCTAAATTGATAAGCATCAAAAAGTTAATTTACTTTTTTCATATATAAAGCAAACTTTATCTTATTTTACATTGAAAATTTAATCGAATTTTCTGGAAAAAATTTTTTTTTTATTTTGTTACTGAATTTTCCATATTATTCTACAAATTTAAAATGAATAAAAAAATTTATAATAATAATAATAAATATAATAAATAAATATAAGAAAATGAATTAAATCTACACAAAATAATTATACTAAAGTTACAAATTAGAAAGGAAATAGTTTATTGGAAATTATTTTGCTAAAAATTATTTTTAAATGAAAAACATTCGGAAATGAATCAAAAGTTAAATAGTAACAAAAAATATTAATTTACCATATTCAAAATTCCATATCGATTAAAAAAAAGAACTTTCACTCACTTTTGTCACTGATATAAAAAGTTTTTGACACAAACGCATGGGTTAAATATGAGTTTTGTTTTACACCTTTTTAATTCTTATCACTTTTAAATAAATAGTCTCTAAAAAAATAAATTAAAAAAACTATAGTAAACAAATGTACATGAAGTGAAAAAAAATAAGTTTTTTTAATTTATACTCAATTTAATTGATTAAAAAACCTTTTTTTCTAAGTCAGGTTGGTGACCTATTTTTTCTACCGATAGAATAAAATAGTCGAACAGAAACTTAATACCGATCATTTTTAATTCTTAAACAGTCGAGTTGAGATTAATTTGCACTATATGTAGTACGTGTTATCAAACCACGAATGACAGGAGTGTGAAACCCTAGGAGGTCCCTCATTCATAACATTTGTTAGATACTTCCGTTGCCTAGATTTTCCCCTTCTACAATATTTATAATGATTATAAAAATTTAGAAAATATTTTTCATTTCTATCTTTGGACAATTTTTTATTTAAACCTACACTTTATCCAAAAAATTCATCTCGATAATTTTTACTTCAATCAAAGAACGAAATTTGACTATAATTAATTTCCAATTTTCATAATCATATAATAATTATTATTATTAATTTTTTTTAATTTTATCCATTGTAGTTGATTATATAACTAATGTAACAAATTTTTGTTAAATTCATTTAATTAATTATTTAACAAATTATTATTATTAATATATTATTATCATTAAGAAAAATATTATTATTATTATTAATTAGTTAGTTAATAAGTTATAAAATAACTATCAAATTAAAGAAAATTCTGCAGCGACAAAAATGGAAAAGCGTTTTGTCTTGATAGTTTAATTTTTTTATATAAAATTTACATAAAAAAAGAGCCAGTTGGTCTTTTATGTAATTATTTACATAAAAAAATTTTATTTTTCAATTGACTCGATTTCGTAACACAGTGAAAGAATGTTTAGAGTGTCTCAAGTGTTACTTGTGAATAAAAGTGCTGATATCATTTATAAACTTCTTATAATATGGTAAGTTATATTTTTCAATGTATTTTGATAGAGAACTTAATTTTTTTTAATTACTTTTTTACGTTAATGTTTTGAATCAAAAATAGTTTTTTTTACAGGAAATGGAGAATGTAAGTTTAATTGTTTCTTACAGAATAATATTAGTTACTAGTTATTAATTATGATGATTAAAGTATTAATAAATTAATTATATTTATACCTTTCTTTAAAATTTTTAGAAATTTTTTTTTGAAAAAACCCGCTAATTTACAGTGCCATCTAGTGTGAATTGTCGCAGCGCTATCTGGTGGCGAGATGTCAATAAAACGTTTTCAATCGTAAATATTTTCTTCTATTATTTATAAATTTATGTAATAATTATTTAAATTTTATTTATATTTTCTTTATATCTAGTTTTTAGGAATTTAGTAACAATATAAAATGGCACGTTATTCATCAGATTCGGATTCTGATCGAAGTAGACATCGTCGGAAAAATCACCGAAGATCGAGGTATTTATAAACAAGTACTTTTTACAATATTTTCCTTGTAATAATCACTATTCTTGTATATCATTTTGGTTGTCATGAATTTAGAATTTATTTCGTTTAAATGCTATTTTTTTTATTATAAATGAAACCGATATTCTATTTTTCACGCAGTAAAATATTTCAAACCTAACCTCAAAATGTGTTTACTTGTAAATACGTGTAATTAAATTAATTACTGTTTTCCTTTCTTTTAATAAGTTTAATACTTTTTCTTTAAATGAATTATTAATCTAAATTTCTAATTTTTAGATCGAGTAGTTCGGATTCAAGTGACAGTTCTTCGTATAAAAGAAAATCGTCGAAACATTCAAAAACAAAACGAAGACACCGTTCAAGAAGTAGAGATCGAGACAGATCCTCTAAAAGTTATAAATACTCACGAGATAGTTCTAGAGATCGAGAGAGACGTAGACAAAAATCTCGAAGATCCAAATCACCATCATCTTCAAGTCAAAGAAAACAGAAAAGATCTGTTTCGAGAGAAAAGTCTACCAGTAGATCCAGTAGTTCACAATCTATTGTGAAGCCAACTTCTGAAAAAGTGCAAAATATAAAAGGTATAATTTGATTTTAAGAAGAAATCTTCAATTATTGTAAATAAAATAATCATTTCAGACGATTTTACAATTATTCCAAGCATTAAAGAATCGATTCTAGAAGAAATTAATAGTGAAGGATTCGCTCCAAAACAATTTAATTCATCTGCACAAAATAAAGAGACAAAATCGAAGAATATCGTTATTGATATTACTTCCGATACAATTGTTATACCGCCAGTGCAACCAATTGTTCAATCTGACAGTATTTTCCATCAATCGGTATTAAATTTATATTTTCAATATGAATTCATTCAAATTATAACAATTTTTTCTTAATTTAAATTAATTTAATTTTTAATTTATAGATTTGTAAATATTACTATTGAAGATATTTTTCATTTTTAGATTATTGGAGATCAAGAAGCGAAATTCGACAAATGGGTTAAAAAATTGTATTTAATAAGACAAAAGGCTCAATTTGAAAATATACAATAAAAAATATATGTAAAAGCAATAAGATTGTCTTAATTTATAAAAATCTAAACACAAATGAATTTCATTTATTTCATTTTATTTCTCAATAAGAATTTACAAGTTTTTTGTTCACAAGTTATTTATAAGAATTTGCAATTAATTTCATTTTTTGTTTTCAATATTACGAAACTGTTTTTTTTCTTCTGTAAAACCATTCAATATATTTATTTATCAATTTGTTTAGATCTTTTGAAAAATTCAAACTCAGTTTTTAATTGCCATAAATGCAAATTCTTCATTCGCTTTCCAATTTTTTTGTTCAACTTAATTATACATTCACATCTAAACACTAGATGTAAAACATTTCTTTTATATTTGTATATAATATATTGAAACTTATTTGCGTATCTCTAAATTATTTATATTTCATTTAGATACATATTAATATTAAAAAGAGATGTACTAAAAAATATTACTTATGTCAATAGAACATTTTCTCTCTCTAAAAATAATTTAAAAAAATTGAGTTAAAGTAAATAAAATTTATATATATAATATTAATTCATTAATTGTATAAAAAGAAAAACATAGATAAAGAAAGAAAATTGATCGTTATGATAATCTATATCTCTGCTTTTCCTTAAAGATCAAAAATGTAAAATTTGTAAGAAGAGATTGAGTTTAATCTATAAATATAATACCCACAAATATCACACAATTGTGATTCAATTTTGGAACATCGTGGAACAGCAAAATCCTATATATATTTTCTTTTTTTTTTTTTTTTACTAATCTACTATAATATTTAAAGAATTGATTTTACTTTCGCGACTTCTCTTCATTTTTTTTTAGTTCACGATACTAAATTCCACAATGTTTTTGCCTGCGAATTGACGGAACAGTTGTCCCTCTGATATGCTACGTTTTGAAATTCCTAGAAAATTGCAAATTTTATATTAGTAGTGATAAAAAAATATTAATGATAATAATAATAATAATAATAATAATAATAACAATAATAATAATAATAATAATAATAATAATATAGCAATAATAAAAAAATAATTTTGATTGAAATTATCAAAGTGATAATAATTTATCAATTACCATTAGAATCGACTTTCTCGAGCATGAATGTTGGCAAGTTTTGGCACTCGCGAGCGATGTACGTGCCAATTGTCGAAAGATCCGTGATTGGAGGAGTTTGGACCCTCATTGTCTCGCGAACAATTTGCGTGTCAACCTCGTAATATCCTGTACGAATGAAATTGTTTAATGCAAAATTACAAATTATTTTAAATAAGAGAGTAGAAATTTCTTCTGAAATAAAAATATAATTACCGTTGTACATTTTGCTGAGAAGATCGTACATATTGCGTGGTGGCAAAACCAGTTGACGATTCAAAGGCATTACAAAGCAACGACTTCCATCAATATCGATTATTCCAGTTTTGTTCTGTAAAAGGAAACATTTTTCTTTTAGAATATTAAATCTTCAACTTTGCCGATTTTTCAAATTGAAAACCCTGAAAAATATTGGAAACATCTTTTATTTAAAAATTAATTTTTTTCATCAATGAGAAAAATTTTTTTAAAGAAATTAAAAGAAATTTTCAATTTTTAAAATCTAAATAATAAAAAATCCTACAATGTTGAAATCGTGAATAAATCTTCCTTGTCGTCCCTCACTAAAATCGGGCACATCAATTTCGTAATTTTCATTTTCAATATCCATTTCAAAACGTTCCTTAAAGAAACTTTTAATGTTGTGCAATGATTTTTCAAGATCCATCGTTTCCTGCTCGGTTGCCCTCGAGAGACTCTTGAATAAATCCGAATCCGCAAGTAATCCCTGATGAATTTGATCACGGGCGTATTGAATTTTATTTGATCCATCGTAAGGTATACTGTACCAACCGGTGCGAAGCCTATGCATTTGAGCTCTTCCATATTGTCTATAAATGTAAACGCCGCCAATTATTCCAATGCTCATCACAAGAATTGCCGTGATGAAAAGACATAATGTCGTCATTGCACTGGGACGGAGGGCATGTTGTTGCAAAATTAAATAATGACCAGCCATATCTTTCTTTGGACGTTGTGCCTCCGGATCATTTTTAGGTGTTGCTTGCTAAAAATAAAAAAAGAAATTATCATTAAAAAAAAAATTTTCTATCTTTGAAAATAATTTCTTAATGATAAATCGATTATATTTTTAGAATTATTGCTTTATTTTTCCCGATGAAAAACATTTCCAAAACAAAAACAATTTAGTAAAATTATTAAGAAATCGAATAAAATACGTGTCTTCCAACTCACTTCTCCCCAATTATCAAATATAAACAAAAATGTTTATAAAAACTCTTCGTGACTGAATGAAAATTTTTTCGCAATGAATTTTATTCAAACAATAAGAAACTTTTCCTTATTTATTGTTTCGAAAATACAAATTCTTTGCTTTTAAATAACTATTTAAAAAAAAAAACTTTGCTCATAATTGAGTAAAAGTATTGTTTTTTTTAATAGATATAAAATATGTATTAATATAAGGCGATAAAAAATGTGGTTATTTTGTGATAAATATTTTCCTGATCTTATTACAATACCTAAGAATTTTCACATTAATATGATTAATAATTTCAAAAAAAAAACGGAATATAAATAATGAATATTTTTGGAGCAGACATTCAAAATATTGACGTTGACACTTGTTTGTAATTGATGACGAACACAGTGAATGTTGAACGTATAAATGATTTGGGAATTTCCATTGTCTCGGTAAAATTAGAACTTTAGACAGGTGAAGAGAATAGATTTAGTGAAGAGAATATTATTTTACTGACCGTTGGAACTTCAACGACAACTAATGGCTGCTCCAAATTATCTGCAGGCTTCTTTTCGCTGATTGCCTTCGTAATAACTGTCATCTTGATAGTTTGTTAATCTTCCCGGGGTATAAATTACATTAATTTCCTTTTCACGAGAATTGTCGACGTTTTAGTGAAACGTGCAGGAAACTTGAAACAAGTTTCTTGATGGAGGTTCCTTTAAAAAATGATGATTAACACTTTATTAATGAACTGTATTTATCCCAAAATTGACAATATCACCCTGACATTACGAACACAGTCTCAACAATGTTCAACATGCGATTGATCGAAATGTCACCGCCCCCTCTGAAACATTATAATCTTCTGCGTATGTGCGGAAATGGATCAAAACATAACCTCACTTTTGACTTCCGCCTGTATTTTTTATTTAATTTCCCATTTTTCGTTATCTTTAATATTTGAAATAATTACTTCAAATATTAAACTTTAATTTATTTCTGTAGTTTATATTTTAAGTAAATTAATTTTTATGAGTTTTTCAAAAAAAACAACAAAGCAACCATAGAATTTTTCCACCAATCAGACACTTCTTTTTTTCCCGCCTTACATTTGAAATTCATATATTTCTTTATTTCTTTTTCTGTTGTTTCTTTAAAATTGTTTGTTTTAAAGAAAATTTACAGTTTTTTGAATATTTTTAATTAAGTACATTAATATATTTTCAAATATTCCTCATTTGGAGGATCGGAGTAATTTTGAAGTTTAATTTTTTGCAATCATTAATACAAAATTAATTAATAAAACGTGAATAAGGACGTTAAGTTTCATACATGAAGTGAAATGCATTATTTGATTTATTATATAAGCTAGAATAGAGAAAAATGAAAAATAATGCGTCATTTTTAACCCACATTGCCCAACAATAAGCTGTCAAATCACGTTGTTGTAATCAAACATGGCCGACGAAATCAATAGAGAACTGTCAACGCGTGCAAGATTTAACCTCGAGAGTTGACAAAAACGTATTTTTAATATGTGCAATATTAACAAGACTTTAGAAAAAAATGTTCCCGACACTATGATCATTGTTTTACAGTGTTAATCAAATTTTTTAACCTCAATTCGAGTGACATTAACCATGAAGTTTTAACCTAGTTGACGTGAAAATCTAACCTCAGAAGATATCTTCTAAAGAAAAAGAAGACAAGCAATCAAGGAAAGTTTAATTGTTGTCGGGATGTCTTTATTTTCTAGAAATACATATTTTATATTTTAAACAATTTTTTTTAACACTGACAACAATGGAAAAATGTTGAAAATTTACAATTGTGTTCATCGATCATTTTTCAAAAAGAATTTCTATTAATTCTATATAGATTAAATTTATAGAAAAATTAAAAATCAAGTGATTAAAAAAGAAGAGAAAGAGAGAGAGAGAAAAGCAAAAGAGAAGTTTTCGAATATTTCGAAAGTTTTTTCTTGACATTTTCTTCTTGATGCAGTCTTAATATGGACATATTGACAACTATTTTTATATCAAGTGTTACATTCCTTTGCGGAATAGGATGTACTCTTTTGTTCGAATTTTATATATTCAAAAGATATTTGGAATCGGCGCCAGAAGCGAGTCCACCAAAAAAGCCAGTGCCTCATGGAAAAGCGGCATTACCTGAGGAATTACTCGCAAAAATTAAAGAGGAAAAAACTGGCAGTCCAATGAGACAAAATTTCAATCAAGGAAATGAAAATCTCGCTATTAATTTGACATTACAATTTTTATTCAATGAACTACGTAACGCTGAACGCGTTCGTCTTTGGCTTTATCGAAAACTTAACAATGAATTTAAAGAACTATTAAATCAGACCACAACCGGTCGATTATTCGATAGTGTTCAGGTATTTTTTCTATTTTTCTCATTTCTTCTGATGAATATTTTAACTACATGTACCCAGATTTATTTTTACATTTACAAAATGTTAACTTATTTGTCTTTTATGATTTTTTTTTATGAAAAAATACTGATTTATTTGATTTGATCAATTTGGAGCAAATTAAATAATTTATTTTAATAATCACGTTTTTCTATTTGAATTTTAAGTTTGTATTTTATTTACAGTTGCGAGACTTACATTTGGGAAATCAGTTTCCAATGATAAAGGGCCTGGAAGTTGCAGATGCGAAAATTTGCCCGGACACTGGACTTTTGGAGACTCTAGATCTGTCTCTAGATTTACATTACTCAGGAAATTTTCAATTATCCATAGATGTTAAAATGTTATTAGGAAAAACAGCCTATATGGCACTTCAAGGTAATTTTCTAAAAATCTTTTCTTTATTTATTTATTTTTATTATAAAAATGGAGAATTTGTAAAAGGGTTAAAAAAAGGAAAAGAAGGTTTAAGAAAAAATGGAATTTTTAATGAATATTGAAAATGGACAGTTCCTAAATTTATTTTCATTTCTCTTATATAAACTGTTTCTTCTCAATGCTTATTTATAGATATTGACGTCTTGTTTTTTAGTGAAACGCGTGACCGGAAAGGCCAGACTCCAGTTTACTCGTGTTCCTTACACTCATTGGTCATTGAGTTTCTATACTGATCCAATTTTGGAATTGGAAGTACAATCACAATTTCAGGGACGACAGTTGCAGCCGCAAATAATTTCATTGATAACAGGACAAATTAGACGGGCTGTCCGTCGAAAACACACTCTACCTCGTTACAAGATGCGATATAAACCATTCTTCCGCCGACTAAACGACGAAAGTATCGACTTATCAGAGGTATTTATTTATTTCCTTTATTTTCTTCTTTTGACAATTTCCATATTTTTTTTTCATTTAGAAAATATCGTCAAATTATCATTTATTTTCCAAAATATTGAATTTGACATAAAGAACAATTTACAAAAAACAGAATAGAGAAATGTAAATAATTTTCAGTTAATAATCTATTCTAAATAATTATTAGAATTAATTAATAACAAAATTATAATAGTTAATTAATTAAATATAATTATAATTACAATAAATACAATCAATCGTGTTAATGACAAAAATTGTGATTTGTGAGAGTGGTGGAATCAATTAATTACAGTGAATTTATAAAATAATAATTATTTATAGTAGTGTGTGATTTCAAAAATATTAGTGAAAAAAGGTAAGTACATTGTTTTTATTTTTAAATATATTTTTCATTGAGAATAATCAACCCCTCGGAAAGTCATAATACTTTAATAATAATGTAACATAATTGACACACCCTGAGCAGAATGGAAAGATAGAATACGTCAATAATTAAAAAAAAAATTTAATTAACTTCTATTAATTTTTTTTTCGAAATTTCGCGCCCTTCTCAAGTTAGCCAATAGGAAAGCATAATCTAGTACGATTGCGCAAAATTCCCTAGTTTTCTAGTTTCGACTTCTGTTTCCTTATGTGACGTTTCAACACTAATTCTTAGTTATCACCTTTAAAATAAAGTAATTACCATTGAATTTCTCGTTTTTATCAATTGTCAAAAATAAGTAGATAAAGTTTTCCAAAATATGTGGATAAAAATAGTTTCAATTTACTGTGTTTGGAGCATTTATTATTCTACATTACTGACATAACCTTTCTTTTGTCAGTGTTCGTAGAAGTAAATAACAAAAATTTTTTTTTCTCCATCATAAATAATTCTGTTTGTGTAGTAAAATACCGTTATTGACTTATCTTTCTGTCTAAAAACAATTATTCTTTGTTGAAGCAATTTGTCTCTTCAAATTGACAAAAATATTTATAGTTTAACATGTTCAGCAATGGATTTTCTTATATCTTGTGTATATTGAGGTTTGTTAAATCAAAATTAATTTGTTCAGTGATTTGAATGTTTATTATTCAATTGTCAACTGTATTATTTAGTTTATTTAAATATTCTACACTTTTTATCATCTTATGAAATAATTGTGCTGATGTTATTTTCTTTCAAATAGAATTTTCATTATTCTTTTATAATTTTGCACTCATGGCACAATTTTTTCAAGCATTTTTTCATAAAGAATTAGATAATTGCACATTGATAAATTTTGAGATTTCCTAGTGTTGAGGGCGTAAATAAAATTTTTTTATGTGTTTTTTTTATCTTTGAACAGATTTTTTAATGAGACAGAATGAATTTAACTTTATTTTATTTACTTTGGATTTTTTGAAATTCTAATTTGTCTTTTTAAAATTGATTTAAGGTGTAAAATTAGAGCACGAGTGTTTGTAAATTAATTTTAAATGATATTTTATTTTCAATGAGTTTGTTTATCGTAGATGAATTGTTAATCATTTATTGATCTTCATTGATTAATTCCTAATGAATAGTCATTAATGTACTTCAGTTTTTTCTCTTTATTGATTTTATGTGAGATTAGTCATCAGATATTTAAGTTTCATCCATGACATTCTGCAAATTTATTGTTTGTGTGAGAGAGACGATAGTAATGTCGATATGTGTTCCAAGTATTACAATATACTGGGGCGTAGATATCATACCCTTTAATCGAGGACAAAGCAACTGGTGACATTTAATATACCCCTTTAACAAGAAAGAAGGTCTATAGACTTGCTTTACGTCTCTTTTAAAATAATAAGAACCTATCTTAATCTTTTAGAGCCATATCCACTTTTAGAAAATGGGGAAAATCTTTACACTCCCTTTTAATCGCACCTATAAAAAGAATATGAAATTGTTTCTTTTTATAAATTTTCTCTTTTTTCCAATGTTTACGTTCAGATCGATCTCATAATTAAACGATAAAATTTAATTTCAACTGGAAAAAAATTAAAAACAGTTTTTTCAATAAATAAACGTCAGTAATAAATAAAGCAAATAAATAATAAATGAATCAGGATAAAAAAAATAATTTTAATGCAGATAAATAATAAAAATAAAGGCCTCTCAATTTTTGTCAGGAAAAAATTTTTCTTTGAGGAGAAATAAAATATTAATACAAATTATGATTAATGTTAAACGAATGTCATTATTTGTCCGAAACAATTTTTGAGGGCAGGAAAATAATTTGAAAGAAGAAGGTGGAAAACCACACCTTTGACACACCTCGCACGCGATCATAATCGTAAAATAGTCACGTGATTTCAAATTGATTCGGCATGTCTTCAGTGGGCAAAGAAAATCTCTTAAACTCATGTTAGTCGTTATAAAACAATTTTCTAAATAGGCAGTGTTTTGTTTTTTACCATAAAGTTTAACAAAAGGAAAATTATCATCATTATATAAATATTTAATTTTATCTTGCTTTTAGTCATTTTAAAATTATCATTATTCTTATCAGATTTATTTTTACGTAATACATTTTTCTCTATTATTTCATAAAAAAATTGTGTTTTTTTATTTAAAAAATTTATTTAACATTTTACATGAAAGTTTATTTTTTATTTTACATAAAAACTTTATTGTTTATTTGACATAAAAAATATCTTCTTTATTATTCTACGGTTTTATTTTGCGCATTGTTATTTTTATTACCTTTGTATAATAATTTTTATTTTCTTTAATTATTTTTTTAAAAACCTTTAAAATTGTTCAATATTTTGAATTATACTTTTTAGTTTATTTTATTCTCTTATTATTTTTGAAAGAAAAGTAAAAAGAAAAAAAAATTATTACATATTTCATATCTTTTGTTTTTAAAGTTTGGTAATTATTCGATTTTCTTTTCCCGATTTATTGTATTTAAAAAAAATTCCTATAGAGCAATTTTGGGATTATTGGTTCTAATTTAAAATTTTTGCAAAACTGGCCTTGTAAAGTTTTTAACACTTTATTCTTGAATGACGTAATGAGTTAAAAGTTGTTATACTGATAGGAGAGATTACTCACAGAATAACTGGAAAAGAACATAGAAAATGTTACATATACTTTGGAAAAATGACGTCATTCAAATAGCCTCTACAATATGATAAGATAACAATCATTTAATAATTTCATCAGTCGTAATTTCCTGACTTAAATTTTGACACGTCTTACATTTCACATTTTTTACATTATATTTCTATATAAATTTTTTAAATTATTTTTATGAATTTTTCGTTATTTTCTTTAGAATTTTTATTATTCACAATCACTGAGTGAATTTTTTTTTAATATTCATTATTATATATTTAATAATAATATATAATAATTATTACTATCATTTATTATTATTCATCACGAAACTTTTAATTCTTTTTATTTATTACTTCAATTGTATAAGGTGATATTTATTAGAAATAAATTGTTTTTTCAGAACTTTTAATTTCAATGTTTAAAATAAAGAAAATTTAGGAAAGAAAAGTTGTGTGACGGTATTTAAAACACAAAATTGGAATTTAAGTGCTCCAAAAATGTTGACATATGGATCATTTCCTAGGGTTGATCGTCACAGCTTCTTAGGATGGTGTAGGGCAGCTAATATCTACCAAACATCCCTTCCAACTTTGAAGTAAGTTCAAAAAGAATTTTTCTTTTTTCAAAATTTAAAATCGAATTTTTATTTGGAACTCTTAATTAATAGAATTTCGATTTAATACAATTTTTAAAAAGAAGAATTTTTAGGAATATTCTGAAATAGTGGTTTTCATTGTATATTTTTTTCTCCACAGTTTGAACGGATCCCGTGTTGGATTGTCTGCCATTGTGAGTGATTCGCAAGACCCTGTGAGATGCTGATTATTTGGCAAGATGTTTGCAGCACTTCACCAAATTTAATTTCATTCCAAGTAAACGATCCCGGCTCAACAGATGCAACCCACACCCAAAGGGAACCCCCGTGTTCCACACCAAGAACCATTATCGCCATACACACCACCGGATTTGGCAACAATTCCTCATATGGATGGTTCACCATCAGCCAGTCCTCGTAACAATTTAAATACAGCAACTGAAAATCCAAATCCCGGACCTTATATTATTGGCAGTCCCATAGATCTCAGTGAAATTGATAACGTCGACAATGTACAAATTCGTCTCGATTCACAAAATCCACACGGTAGGCGTGAGAACATAGAACAAGAGGGAGAAATTGTCGAATTAAATACACAACTGGAGGACAGATCAGAACCGGATATGCCACGACAACAACTTTCGCAACACGAGTCTGAAACCCAGGAGGAGAGAGTAGTTTTCGTCAATGTAATCCATCAGCCGGCGAAGTATCGAAACAATCATGTGACAACGGCAAAATATTCAATTCTATCGTTTGTACCGTCATTTCTCTTTGAGCAATTTCGACGCTACAGCAATTGTTTCTTTCTTTTTATTGCGCTGATGCAACAAATACCGGATGTCTCACCAACTGGACGCTACACAACCCTTGTGCCATTGATTTTCATCTTGAGTGTGTCGGCCATTAAGGAAATTGTCGAAGACATAAAGAGACATCGAGCCGATGATGAGATAAATATGCGCGAAGTTGAGGTACTCCGTGATGGTAAATGGCAACTGGTACAATGGAGGAACGTGGCCGTTGGTGATGTTGTAAAAGTACACAATAATACATTCTTCCCGGCGGATTTAATTCTACTGTCATCATCAGAACCGCAGGGGATAAGTTTCATCGAGACGGCGAATTTAGACGGGGAGACGAATTTAAAAATCCGTCAAGCACACACCGATACTAGTACTCTGCTGGATACCGTGGAATTAATGAACTTTCGCGCCAATATACAATGCGAGGCGCCAAATCGCCATCTTTATGAATTCAACGGCGTGTTGAGGGAGACAAACAAGCAGAGTATTCCCCTAGGTCCGGATCAATTACTCCTCCGTGGGGCAATGCTAAGAAACACAAAATGGGCATTCGGGGTTGTCATTTACACTGGACATGATACAAAACTAATGCAGAATAATACAACAACTGCGCCTTTGAAACGTTCCACGCTCGATCGAATGACAAACACGCAAATATTAATGCTATTCTTTATTCTTCTCTTCCTGTGTTTAATCTCGGCCGTTTTTAACTACCTCTGGATGAACGCAAACGAAAACGGCCTCTGGTATCTCGGCTCAAAGGACGATATTTCCCGGAATTTTGCCATTAATTTACTGACATTCATCATTTTGTTCAATAATCTCATTCCAATTTCGTTGCAAGTCACACTCGAAGTGGTCCGCTTCGTACAGGCGACCTTCATCAACATGGATATTGAAATGTATCACGCCGATACTGACACACCGGCAATGGCGAGAACGAGTAATTTGAATGAAGAGTTAGGCATGGTTGGCTATATATTCACCGATAAAACGGGCACACTCACGAGAAATGTCATGGAATTCAAAAGATGCACCGTGTCAGGTAAAATATACGATCTACCAATGGCTCCTAGTGAAAATGAAATACCAACGGCAGAATCGTCTAATGGAATTTCAAGCAGACCTGGCAGTGGTACATCGAAAAATGTGGAGCCAGCAGCTTCATCATCGTCGTCATCATCAACATCATCATCAGCAAGTAAAGAACGTGATTCATTTGATTGTCAATTGGTGAGAGATATTGTTCAGGGGAAAAAGAGCACGGATCGTAATCGTACAAAGCATGCGGCTATTTTGCATGAATTTATGATAATGTTGTCAGCTTGTCATACGGTGATACCAGAGAAAATTGATGATACGATTGTCTATCATGCTGCTTCGCCCGATGAACGTGCACTTGTCGATGGAGCGAGGAAATTTGGTTATGTTTTTGATACGAGAACACCAACTTATGTGGAAATTATTGCACTGGGTGAACGATTGAGGTATGAGGTATTGAACGTCATTGAATTTACATCGGCGAGAAAGAGAATGTCGATTATTCTCAGAACACCGGAGGGGAAAATTAAGATTTATTGCAAAGGAGCGGATTCTGTGATTTATGAGAGATTGGCAACAACACCCACGGGTGAGAGTGAAATTGAACCTGAGGGTTTTGATGATTTTCGAGATGTCACTCTTGAGCATTTAGAGGCATTCGCTTCTGAGGGTTTGAGGACGCTTTGTTTCGCCGTTGCTGACGTTCCCGAGAATAGGTAAATTTGTATCTGCAATTAATTTTTTATTTATTTATAACTACGATTTCTAGTACTGAAATGAAATTTTCCTCTTTTAGATATCAATGGTGGCGTGAACTTTATCACAAAGCATTGACAAGTTTAAATAATCGTGAGGCAAAACTTGAGGATGCGGCGAATTTAATAGAAAATAAATTAACACTCTTGGGTGCAACAGCAATTGAGGATCAACTTCAAGACCAAGTACCAGAGACAATTCAAGCCCTAATTCAAGCCGATATAAAAGTTTGGGTATTAACCGGCGATAAACAAGAGACTGCAATAAATATTGGCTATTCGTGTAAATTAATAACACACACAATGCCATTAATAATCGTTAATGAATCATCTCTCGATAAAACACGAGAAGTTATTGTACAACACTGTCACGACTTTGGACAGGATTTAAAGTGCCAAAATGATGTAGGTCTAGTCATTGATGGACATAGTCTTCAGCATGCATTGTCATGTGATTTGCGAAGTGATTTCCTTGATTTGTGTATATCGTGCAAGGTGGTGATTTGCTGCCGTGTGTCGCCAATGCAGAAGGCGGAGGTCGTCGATTTAGTGACAACAAGTACGCGTAGTGTGACATTGGCAATTGGCGATGGTGCGAATGATGTCGCGATGATACAAAAAGCGCACATTGGAGTCGGAATATCGGGCGTTGAGGGTTTGCAAGCGGCATGCGCATCTGATTATTCAATTGCACAATTTCGTTTTCTTAAACGTTTATTATTTGTTCACGGTTCATGGAACTATAGTCGAATGTGTAAATTAATTTTGTATTCCTTCTACAAGAATATTTGTCTCTACGTGATTGAATTGTGGTTCGCGATTTATTCCGGCTGGTCCGGACAAATCTTATTCGAAAGATGGTCCATTGGTTTGTATAATGTTGTATTCACCGCGGCACCACCATTGGCAATGGGACTATTTGATAAAGTTTGCTCGGCCGAAACGCACCTTGCACATCCGCGTCTATATGCGACGAAAAATGACAGTGAACATGCGTTTAATATCAGAGTTTTTTGGATATGGATTTTTAACGCTTTGGTACATTCGTCATTACTTTATTGGCTGCCATTGCTCGCGTTACAACAGGACGTCATTTGGAAGAATGGACGAGATGGTGGTTACCTTGTGTTGGGAAATATTGTTTACACTTACGTGGTGGTGACAGTTTGCTGTAAAGCCGGTTTGATAACAAATTCCTGGACATGGGTGACTCATCTAGCCACATGGGGTTCAATAATATTGTGGTTTTTGTTTGTTTTGATTTACAGTAATTTTTGGCCGTTCATTAATGTCGGCGCGGTTATGCTCGGCAATGATAGAATGATATTTACGTCGCCTGTGTTTTGGTTGGGTTTAATTTTAATACCGTCGGCTGTTTTAATGTTGGATGTGATTGTAAAGGCGGTGAAGAATACTGTTTGGAAGTCGTTGACCGAAGCGGCAAGGGAACAGGAAATTAATAAATCGGATTTAAGGGATGTGTTTCAAAATCAAGACTATAGGAGTTCACTCACCGAGACTGCGAGGTTATTAAAAAATGTTAAAAATGTTTTTACGAGAAGGCCTAATGCTGCTTCTACTGCTAATATTGAGGTGGAATTGTCTCATGGATTTGCTTTCTCGCAAGAAGAAGGCGGTACTGTCACGCAGACAGATGTCATCAGAGCGTATGACACTAATCTTCCAAAACCGGGAGGAATGTAATTCATCGATGAGAATTTTATTTAAATTTATTTTCAATTATTAGGTTTCTTTAATTTGTTTTCTAAAAATTAAAGAAGAATTAGAAAAACGGTAAATTAAAAATTATTAGACTTTTTAGATTAATAATCGCTAATTATTATTATATTTATTTATTTTTATTTATTGAAAACAAATAGTAAATTAAATAAATGATAAAGTGAAAGTGACATTTAATAATGAATTAATGAATTACAAAAGAATTTTTACTCTACGGTTTTGGAAAACTGATATAAAACTGGATAATAGAACCATTTTATTCTATTTAGAAAACTAAATATTTTAAGTAAAATTCTTCTCGAAATTAAAAAAAGAATTTAATTAAAAAAACTTATTCATGTAATGTAAAATTAACTTGCATGAATAATTTTTAAATACCTAATTCTTTGATTAATTATTTTTATTTAT
>JUFY01028982.1:0-33609 GCA_001855655.1 Leptopilina clavipes | reverse complement strand
ATTAAATTTTATTAAATTTATTTAATATTTAATAAATATAATAAAATAATGTAGTAAATTTATATTTTATAAATAAATTTTTCAATAAATAATGTAACAAGAGATTTTATTTTTAAATCTCTATAAAAAATGAAATTGTACAATTATTATTGTTAGTTTTCAGTGTTTATATTTAATTTAATAGTGCAAATTTATTATATAGGTGATTTAGGGAATAACTTCTGAAAGTGTTAAAACATAACTAAAATAATAAAAACTTGGTGTGAAATTGAACAATAGTACGATTAAAATTAGAATTGAAAGCGATTTAATTTTTAAATTCCAATACAATTATTTTATTGTATTTGATTTTTAAAATTTTTCTCTTCTATTTTTTGAAAGTATCTAACAAGACTTATATTACCATGTCGTGACTATCATTAAAAATTCTGTCCGTCCTGATTATTTAAATTTAATTTAAGAAAAGCAAACAAAAAATATATTTATATCTTATTTTTTTAACAAGTATTCTGTGATTTTTGATAAGACTTGACGGTCAGAATTTTTTGATATTTACCTACAAAGTTAATTTTATTTTTATTTCATTTTAATACAATTTAGAAAATGTAGAGATTTTTTTTATAAAAAATCTTAATTCTTCAATTATAGAATTTAGAGAAATAAATGTGCTTTCATAATATAGATTACTGAGAGAAAATTGTGTTTCAATATTAACAAACGAGGGTATTTATTTATTATAATAATAATTATTATTGTTGGTAGAAATATTATTACGTGAATGTTGAATAATTATACATATATAGAATGTTAATGGAAAATTAACTTAAACAATACACTTAATAATATTACACCCTATTTAAATCATTGTGAATAAAATACACTTTCTGAATTTTCATACTGATGATAATAAATCGAAACAAACGTTTTTGTTAACCCTTCTTTGTCGAATTTCTTTTATCAAACTTTTTCACTCCAAGTTTCAATGAAAAAAATTTTGTATTTTTTTCCGAAAAAAATGGAATGTTAAAAAATTCTTTTTTTTGGGAAAAAATGCAATATTCCTAAGTATTAAATTTTCTGGTTATTCTAACGCTTTCCTTCGTGTTCAAAAAAAAATATTATTGTATGGTGTGTGTATTTAAGGTAATTAAAAATTGTATTAATTAAGCAATATAATGATGTTTGTTGACTAAAAATTGTATTATGAAAAAGCAAAAAAAAATTTTTTTGTGTCTCGAGGTAATGGAGCTTTTTCTTCGTTTACAAGTTAAAAACAGAAAACAAAAAAAAATGTGAATTTGTCCCGTTTTTTGTGTAATTCAGCATGAAAGGGTTAAGAAATATATTTTAATTGCTTACTATCTGTGGATTCTTTCTTCTTCACCTGTTAATTTACTACTATTTCGCTTTATTTTCAAAAATAGCTTCAAAGCGATTTTCAAACAATTTTGATTGAATTATATTTTTATGATTAAATTATTATTATAAATTTTTTTTGACAAGATCAAAATTAAATTATCATCTTGAAATTTTTTACAGGTGGCGAGCACTCAATTAACACCCGGATATCTCGAAGTAATTCTCCTCGAAGTGAGCCGTTTGAATTTAGAACCAGGAGCAATTCCATCGGAAAATGAAATTCACTGTACAATGAGCGTTGATTCAACACCTTGGGTTTGTTTGACCCAATACAGCGGAGTTCCCTACATGGTACTGGACCTAATTGTTAGTAAAATGAGTTCACAGCAACTTGGCGTTGTCTTTAAGCAAGAGACTGTCGCCGAAATCGGACAAAACTGCGTCCTCGT
The DNA here is from genome assembly GCA_001855655.1 of Leptopilina clavipes. Taxonomy (NCBI): domain Eukaryota; kingdom Metazoa; phylum Arthropoda; class Insecta; order Hymenoptera; family Figitidae; genus Leptopilina; species Leptopilina clavipes. Next base: position 31,801 of record JUFY01028982.1, on the reverse strand, counting down.
CGAGACAATTGTTGCCGGAAGTCCAGCATTCATTGCCGAAATGAAACGCGGCGATATTCTCGTTGCCGTGAATGGTAAACGTGTCTCAAACATGAATCAAGTGGCGAAATTAGTGAAAAGTGCAACGCAAAGACGTTTTATAATCCGTGTCGAAAGGAAATATTTAAATTGGATAAAAATTGATTTCGAGCGTTTGTCACTCGATCGTAAATCATCGAAAAGTGACTCGGGAATTAGTCGCAGTGAATTCAATAATTACGAGGATATTTCAAAATTGAAATTTGAGAATCAAATTAAATTCTCCGAACTCAAGGAACCGGATAGTGAGACATTGGAAAAGGGTGAATTGATGATGAGTAAATTGTTTAAGAGACGAAAAAGTAGTGCTCATAATTCGACAGTTGAGGATATTTTTCAAGCACCTGAAACACCGTCGAGGAGAATTTCTACTGCGTCGAATTTATCGACTGGTTCAAGTACGATACAATCATTTGGCGATGATAATATACCGAGTTTGACCGATTTGTATTATACCACGAAAGAAAAGGAATTTGCGTCTGTGATTACTTTTGAGGAGACGAGAAGTTTTCAGATTGATTCCGAGCAACAATATTTAAATATTGGCGTTTGGTCGCGAACAAAAGTCGGCGATTGTTCAACAAAATTATTAGGATATATCAATGCGCCGATTAAACTTATTTTGGCGCAATGTTCCACATCGTCCACGGGACATTACATCAAGTGGCACGCACTATTGCCTCCGGATTCTGGTGAGCCTTGAAATTTAATTTGAATATTTGATTTGAAAAATTTTGTTGTAATTTGAATTATTTTTATATTTAGCTGCTACCAATACAGTGCATTCGAAACTGCAAGGATATTCAGGATTTGATTCTACACTATGTTATGGAGATATTTTATTGTCATATGGTTGGATATCGACAAATTCACAGAAGCAGGCGACCGAAGATAGTATTAAGAAAGGATCTGGTGAGACGGCCAAATCGCAAGCAGCTGCCAATGAAGAGCATGTGATTAAAAAGCATGATTTTATCAGAACACATTTTCATCGTGCTACTCATTGTGATTTTTGTACAAAAAAGGTAATATTAAAATTTATTAATAGTTAATAAATAATGAAAATTCAAAAAATAAAAATATTATCAAATAGTAATAATAATAATAATGATAAAAACAGTAATAATAATATAAATATTAAAATATATAAAATTATTTCAGATTTGGTTAAAGGATGCGGTCCAATGTCGCGATTGTGGCTTGGTGTGTCACAAAAAGTGTGAATCCCGTTGTCTCGCAGCAGGACCGTGTGGTGCAGAAAGTATCGCCGCATTTGAAGCTGACGAAGTTGAAACAAACATTGTTAGCGGGGAGACAGGACCAGAAATATCCCTTACAAGTTGCGAAGAAAATGTTCAGGTATTCGGCACGTAGCACAGTATTTTCAATACTATTAATATACTACAATCGCCGTATTTTTATTATTAATATAATAATTGACATATATATATATTTATTTATATATATATTTATTATTTATTTAATTCTTAAAAATTTATATAAATAATTGAAATTCTAGTCCTGATTTGAAAATACAAAATATATTTTTTTTCAAATCAATCTAAAATGTCACAAACACACAGACATTTACAAATCAAAAGAACTAATAGGATAATAAATTGTAAATTTTGTACAGAAGAGAATGAAACTTGGAAAAAAAATGGGGTGGAGGGAAGTAAAAGAAAAAAAAACCAAAAAAAAATTCTAGTCAATATTTTAAAATTTTACTTACATTTTAAGAGGCTGAAAGATGATAACTTCCTATATCAAATTTCATATCCACATTATTTATAAAAATATTTAAACAGATTTTAATCTTATATATTACAGAAAAAAATTTACATAGAATGTAAATTATATTTTGTAATTTATAATTATTTATACTATAATTATATAATTATAAATTATAAATTTAATTTATAAAACATAGGTAATAAATATATTTAATTGAAAAGAAAATTAAAAAATGACAGCTTAATTTATAATTTACATTTTTCGATAAAATTTATAAATTAAAAAATTTATATTTTATAATTGTTATCATCAGAAATAAAGGGTTTTATGATGTTAAAAATAAAATAAAAAGAATTTTTTAAAAAGTTTTAAAACTTTTACTTATTAAAAGTAAAAATACGAGACTTGTAAACAAAAAAATTTTTTTTTGCACCTTTCTGTACACGGGATCCCGGTTTTTACACTCGGTGTCACGTGAATCTACAAATTGTTAAGCATGATTTACTATACTGTTGACAATAAAATATCATCACTTGCACTCGTGAAGGTGAAGGTTTCTTGGCAGGCATCAATTCGCTCCCGTCACTGGGGTGCACTTCCGAATTGATAATCGCCCGGTTTCTTTACAGGCTTGCACCTTTATCCTATAATCTATTTTGGTTTCGTCAATATTATAATTAATATTATATTATTATTAGCATTAGTATTATTACTATTTTTTTATTACTATATTATTTTTTATTATTAATATTATTACTTTTTTTTCATTTTTTAGCTAATGACCAAGGGGATCGAATTTCTTTCAATTGTTCAAAAAGTGGAAAATGTATTTTCAATTTTATTCGACTTTTTAGTATTTTTGATAAGAACGAAATTTGCTTTTTCCTCAAGGAATGGAAACAGAAATCTTTATGCGTTAAACAATTTCAATTTCCATTTCTGGGTTTAATTTAATTTTTTTGCTTTCATTCAATCCTCTTGAATGAAATAATTGTATTTAAGGGATTCATTAATTAATTTAAAAAAAAGAAAGAAGGAAAGAAATAAGAAAAATTGATTACGTTGGTGACTTGATTAGGCGCCCATGATGGCTATGAAGGCCAGCATAGCTAACACGCTGTTGGGCTTAAAGAAGGCCGGAAGTACAAGTTGTTTAGCCCCACCGAGCGCTGGTACTGGTTTGGCATCTAGAAGTCTTCCCCAAAGTCCCTGCGCATCCCGCAAGGTAGATCGTTGGTTACACTTTTGTTTCCTTTGAAGAGAAAGCAGCCAAGATTTTTGCCACGTTGAACAAAAAATGCTGAAAAAATAACAAATAAATATGTTATATTTCAATTTTTTTCTTCAAACTAATTTTTTTATAAATTTTTAATTTATTTCAATTTTATTAACGATATTCTTAATTTTTTTATCCATATACATATTATTATAACAAAACTTTGCAAATTTAACAGAAAAAATTGTGTGTAATATTTCCCCCATTAAATTAATGAATATCTTGGCGTATTTCTCTCTTTTCCTTTAAAACGCTTTTTTCTGTGCATCGAGCATGAAGAATGAGCTTTACTAACAATTTTTTAATGAACTATTTATTATTACTCGATTATTAGACTTTTACTTTTGAATTAATAATTAATTTTTTTCACTTTTTAATCATTAATTAAAAAGTAGAAAAATAATCTTTACTTTTTGATTATTAATACTAAAAAGTAATTGTTTGCATTTGAATCAATAAAAATTTGGTAGTCTTTAAATAATATTTTTAATTAAATTTTTTTTCGGGATATTTTAGAACTTTATTTTTTTAATTTTAGTATAGAGGCTGCTTATGAAATTTGGCTTTATCACGGGATGAATTTTGTTATTAAAAAAGGATGCTCAGCATTTTGCGAAAATTTTAAATAGACGCAAGATGATAAAACTGGAACTGCTTTTTTTGTGGATTCTTTGACGCTTACACCGCTTTCAAATTTCGTTTAATGACAAAATAGTGATTATAAGATGAAAAAAAGCAATGCATTTTTCTTTTTTGTGAATTTTTGAGATGTGCAACAATAGTGATGGCTTTCTTTTTGTTTTCTTTTGGTGAATAATCGTGAATATGATCTATAGGATTTGAGATCTATGAAGAATGAATTAAATAGAAAAGAAAAAAGAGTTAACATATGATAAAATTGAACGATTTAGAATTCCCTCGTCGGTGGATTGGGAATAAATCCTGAACTATTAGAAGGTGCCGAGCCAAGTGTCGCTTCATCATTAATCGCTGGGGATTTAGATGATGGACTAATGACAAAAGCCAAAGATACTGGACAATATCTCTACAAGTATCTCGAACCACAAGATCGAATAGATAAAATCAATTCTATGGTAAGTTGTCACATTTATTTCGAAATAAACATTTTTTTTGTTACAATCGAAACTGGGTAAGTGAGATAAACGATTTATTTGATCCATTTTGATCAGATTTCACTGTAAAACTAAATTTGGATCAAATGTCACGTTATTAAAAATTTTTTAAAATAATTTTTAATGGAATTTGAATAAGTAAACGAACTTCTTTTTTTTCTGAAAACTATGAATTAATTAGGAATTTCTTTTCGCTTTTAGATAACGAAACTGAAGACTGCACTTGACGTGGAAACTACCTCAAGAGTTGAATTATCTCAAAATTGCGAATCGGATTCAATCAAGTTGATTGGTCAAAGTGATTTGAGAGTGCAAGCATTAAGTGTTTTATTGTTACACTATTGCACAGGTTTACAGCACGCGCAAGAAGCTTTCGATCGGCCTAAAAATGATAAAAGCTTGTAAGTTAAGAATTTATTTAATTTTTTTTTCAATAATTGCCTGTACAAGCTCTCGTGTATTACATAAGTCAATTTCCAATTTGAGGAACATTTATAATATTATTCAAAAATATATCAAGCTAATTAAGGGCACATTTCTCTATTCTATCAAAGCACACTTGATTCACTCATTTTTATAGAGTTCGTGCCTATTATATAATGAATTCAAACCTATAATGAAATCGTCAATATAAATTATCAAATTTGTGCTATTTTTAGAATTTTATTATTTTTTTTTCTATTATTTCAATAAAACTAGTTGTTGTTGAATAGAAAAATAATGTAAAATTGATAATAATTTTCACTAAAATAATTTTGAATGGATAATATAATTAAAAAATATAAAATTAATTTTTCAATTGAATAATACTCATAGGTTTTGACGATTAAATAAATAAATTGTATAGTGTCGGTTTTAGCACCAAAAATTGTAAGATATATTTTTAGGGAAAGAGTGCAATTTTTGAAAATATTACCTGAACGTTAAAATAATAGTTACTTTCTATTTTATATAAGGTTAATTTTGACAAATTTATATTTTTATTGTTGTACTTAAATGGTGGATACTCTTTAAAAAAAATTATTTCTTAGATCTCAATTAGTGCTGCACTTACTAAATTAATTATTAGTTATAATGTTTAGTGAATTTTATTTTTTAATTTAATTTAATAATTTATGAATTACCAACGAAAATATGATTTTTAGTGACTTAAACGTATCAATTAATAATGTTAAGCAGAAAGAAAAATTCGATATTAAAGATTCTAAAGATTAAAATAGTCCAATTAGTAGACAATGTTCAGATACAATTTAAATAGTGATATATCAATTAAACGGCCTCAAAACTCAATGATCGCGACGTATGAAAAAAAATATATATGGAATTTTAATGAATTATATGAAAGTTTTATTATTAATTATTCTTCGCCTTTTGTGTAAAAAAAATTTGTGCTTTTTGGCAAATAAAAACCACATAAAACGATAAATGTATTTTTTTTCTTTCAAAATGGTGAATTATTATTATGAAAAATAATTGAGTGCGTAGTTTTTTTTAAAGTATATTTTATAAACGCGACACATCGAATCAGAGTATAAATGAGAAAAAAAAATAAAGCAAAATTCGGACAAGACGCAAAAAGACACACAAAGAAAAGTCCCTCTTTTGATTTCGTGCGTCGAGTGAGCCAAGGTTTTTCAAACTAAATTTCCACGTTTCACGAGAAATAGAAAGAGAGGACAAAAACCGGAAATAATCCGCCCACGAATTTTTCACGTGTTTTTAGCACAAAAAAAGAAGAAAAGAAAAAAAAACGTTGACGTACAATAATCAAAAGTGACGTCTGCATTTTCAAAATTAATATCGCGAAAATAAAATTCTTCCCTTAGGTATATTATAATATTGTAATTGTTTCAAAAATTCTTATTAAAATATATATACACAGAAAACCACAAAGTCTGTCAAAATAATTATTTTGATCTCGTTCCAATTTCTCCAATCCCAATAAATTACTCATTAAGAAATCATTAATTTTCTTGGCAAATGTACAATTTGCATATAAGAAAATTTTTCGAATTTGAAAAATAATTGAAAAGAATTTCCCTATGAGAAATTTGCATTGTGGTTGAAGTAAATTAAAAGACACGATTGACATTTTCTAGAGTCACTTGATCGCCAAATAGAAAAAAGAAAAAAAAAGTGTTAATGACATTCGGAGTATATCAATTGGATGCAAAAGTCGTCAAGCCGTTGAGGACCAAAGACATGGGGGATTTTGGTCGACGACTCTATTTTTGGAGCTAATTGCACGCGCAGTATTTCTTGGCCACGGGCCAAACATACCGGAGAATATAAACATTTTATCCCTCTTGGGCCTTCGGTCGGCCAACACACAAGGAATAAAGAGCAAAGACCGGCAAGTACTGCCTTTACTTCATTTTCAACATTTTCGCGACTTTCAAAACCCCCTGGAAAAGCCAATACTTTAATCTCACATTGGCTAATTTAATGCTTTATTAATTAATTTAGTAATTATTTTCTTTATTTTTACCTATACGCAGTTAGTTATTAATTAAATTAATAAATTGCAATAATTGCACTTTTCCCTTCGATTACTTTGTGGAAAATAAATTTGTAAAAATAAAATTTTTTATTAACTTACTTGAAATGCTGTTGAAGGAAAATGTCGAACCGATGTAAAAAAAAAGGTCAAAGACTTTCCTTGTTCGTTGGAAAATTTTCGAGGCGAGTGGAAATTTTTCTTTTTTTAATATCACACATATATCTTTACCCGACATTTCTTCTTCCGACCTCAAAGCAAACTCTCAATGTGCCTCAACATTTTCTTTGTCCGGATGAGAAACTTTTTTGGCAAATTTGCCAAAACTCTCCAGACGAATTTTTTAAAAGTATTCTTCCTATAAATTTAATTGTAGTCATTTTAATATTTACAATACTTTCAAGCTCGAATTAAACAATTAATTATAATTTTTTTAAATTCAGAGAATTACAAATAATCTAGAAAAATTGGAATTCAAAAATATTCAACAAATTGATAATTATGAGAATTGAATGAACTGAAAAATTCTAAAATATTGAAGTAAAAAATATAAATTTTGTAATTTCAAAGTAGACATTGAAATTTTTGAGTTGGAGATTACAAAATTAGATTTAGAAAAATTAAAAAAAATTGTAGCATATTATAAAAAACTATTATTTAAATTGAATATTTACCTTGATTCATTATTTATATGGAAACTTGACGAATAAGTAACTAAAAATCGAGTTGTCGCAGTAGGCACTTTGCCGAGAAAATTGAGTTACACAAAGTAAAATACGTTTGGCCACTATGAATTGATGACAAGCAGGAAATCCCAATATGCTGAAATTAAAATAGAAGAAAAAATAAGACAATTCTATTTACATCGTACAATACATTTTTTAGACTACAAAATATTTTTGACAAAAGAAAAAAAATTTTCAACTTTTATTAGTATTTAATAATAATTTAATAATAAATATTAATTATATAATAATTAAATATTTAATGTAAAAAATTATTTTAAAAAATAAATAAAAATAACGATCAGCAATTAATTGCAATTATTAATTGAAAGTAATATAAAATTGAAATGTTTAATTTAACTTAGAAGAATAATTAAATTCCGCAATTAATATTTTTAAAAAACAATATTATTACCTTGGTTGCAAAAAAATCGTAATATGGGACTAGAAAATTCATTTTCTCCGGTTTTCTTGAATCTTTCCTCCCCCTAAAATTTGACTAAGCGATGAAAAATTTCTATTTTTCTGAAAATAATTATTTTTGAATACTTGCCATTGTTGTTTCTTCTCATGGGACAATAGTGATTGTCAAAAACTGGAAAATTGTGAATTGACAGGTTGTATCTCGCGATCTCCACGTGGTCTTCGTAGACTACAGTTGTTTTCAAACAAAGAGTAAGAGAGAAGGGATCAAGTCAGCTGATCTTTTGGTGGGAGTGAGTGCGAGGGCTTAAATAGCACTGAACATATTGAAACTCATCAGTACAAGGCAACGTCTCCACGACAGGTTTCGGTGCCTTCAAATAATTTAACAAAAAAGCCGCTTTCGGCTAGCTACGGATCCTTTAATTCATTTTAAGTTGATTCCGGAGGAGCCTTTCGGTCCTAAAACAAAAAAAAGCCAAAAAAAAAATTTTACAATTGAAGAAATGCAATAAAAATTAATAAATAATCAAGTAAATAATAATTTAACTAAATAATTAACAATTAACAAGAAATATCAATAAAAAATAAAAATAAAACAATAATAAATAAATATAAATAAAGTTTAACGAGTTCAATAATCAAAAAAACAAAAGGAAATTACTGTGTGTGATGCTGAATTGTGTGTTTGGTGTTTAAAATAAATCTCACCAGATTTTATTTTTCTTCTTCTTCCTTTTTTTTGAAATACAACGAACGGAAACAATTCGCTGCGGCACAAATTATTGTGAATCCAGAGACACTTTCTTTGAGAGTTTGAATCTCTGATCCGTGACGAGGAAGAAAATTAGGGGGAACATAAGATGAAACCACCAGCGTATAATGCCGAGGAAGTGCAACAAATCTCTCAGGAACAGGGGGAGAGGAACGTGGCGATGGCAGTTTGTGTTCAATTGGCTGGCAGGGCAATTATCAGGGTAGTTTCGCGATGTGAACAGGCACAGGATAATTGCGACTTAGGTAAGAGTTGACGATGATGATAATTCATTCTTCTAATCATCGAAATTAAACCAATCATCCAATTTTATTGACGACGATTTATTCTTTATATATATTCACATAATCCAGAGAAATTGCTTCAGAGTCCTGAAATAGCAAAAAAAACCTTCTGTTATTGTTATTGTCTTATAAATTATAAATTTTATACGATAAGATAAAATCTGCATTCAAAAATAGGTTTCTGACATATCTTTTCACTTCCTTAAACAATTGTTAATAATAAAAATTTATATGAAAAATGATCTTCATTATAGATATAAGCGAATTATTTGCAAATTAATTTAACAATTAATGGAAACTAAAACTTTCTATTCTAATAAATAATGCATAAATAATATTACAACATAATAGTAAAAGAAAAAAATGTTCAATATTTTATATAATCGCACGTGTAAAATAACTTCCCCATTAAATAAAATGAGTTGACAGATGAATTTGGCAATTAGATCATTGATATGTCACTGAATGATCTCAATTCTCAAGCAAATTGATGCAATGATAAAGACGTTTTGTAATTAATTCAACATTTCGTAATGCCAATGATCTGATTGCTTTTGAACTCTAAAAAAAACTAAAGAAAAAAGAAAATAAAAACTCTGAAGAACTTAAAAGAATTCAGAAAAAAGTTGTAAAATATCTCGAAAAAGAACTTTTTCTTTATCTCAAAATGTGATATTTTGATTAAATAGAATTGTGGCGCATTTCTCTTGGAAAATATTTACACATCATAAAATTTGCAATTAATTTGAATGAAGCTAAAAATAAAATACCTTTCCTGTAGTTAATCAACCTTAAAGTCGTTTTCATTTTTCAAAGAAAACGCGTGAGGCCACACCAGTCTCTTTAAAATATATAGAATTTATATTCTTCCTGACTTGGCAAAACAAATCTTTTCTATTTCGAGGATGATGTCCATTTCATGAACAGAATGTGCGTAAATAAGTGACACGGAAACTTCCTGATTCCTAGTGGAAAGAAAATTGAAACAAGACAAACAAGAGAGTCCTTGCAACGTCCTTAGTTGGCAAGATCGTCGACCTTGGTCTCTTATTCCTTTTTTTTCTCTCTTTTTTTCCTTGTTTTATTTCATCTTGCGCGCGTATTTCCAGACTCTTTAGGATTGCACGTGACTCATTCCTTTTGGATTAATAAAAAAAATAAATAAATAAAAATAAAGCGCTGCGGTAAAATTGCTCACCGAGAAAAGCGAGTGAAGTCTTCGTCGATTTACCCGTCATTATTACAAATGAAAACGAAGTTTCTAATCGACAGCGTCGGCGGCGAAAGTCTTCCGCGCTCTTTTATCACGTTATGTAGAGTTCCATATACTCACGTACTGTATTCACGATTCTTTTCATATTTTTTTATTTTCTTTTTTCTTACTATCCTTTCGTGACTCATCTGAAATAGAAAACGAAAGAAAATTATTAAAAATTAAAGAAAACAAAAAATGATTGAAATATTTATACGTTTAATAAAAAGAATAAATTGAAATAAATAGAATAGGAAACTTAATTAAAAATTTGAATTGAACTACTTAACAAACAAGTAACGTAATATTAAACTACCCACGCGACGTTTATTACAAGATTGCATCTGCGCAGCACTTTCCATCGTGTTTTTTCTATGAGTTAGATTATTAGATGGCACATCATAAAGCTCGACTTTCGACAATAATTGACAGTTTTCCATTGTCCTGCAAAAATTATTTAAATTAATTAAAATAATTAAATAAAAATTATTTTTACAAGAAATTTATTATTATTATCATTTTTGTCACAAAAATAAAAAAAAATTGAAAAGATGGTTTGTTTTTTATTGAAATGGAAAAATTAATGGTGCTATATATTAAAACTTTTCATATCGGGAATAAAAGTGAAAGAGCAGAGAAGATAGTACATAGATAATTAGAGAGATAAACATTTATAAATTACGCAATTCATCCGGTCTTTGTCTTTTCTTTACCTGTAGTAAAGGAAGCTTTGGTAATAAACAAAAAAATTACTTTTTGAAGCCACCCGCTAAACATGAGCCATACAATTTCAATATAATTAGGATTAGACAATCAGACATTGAATGTGATTATTGATACTTTCTAATTTCGGGTCAAGCTCATTTAATTTTCTTCTTATATTTCAAAACTCTTTTTTAAATTCAAAGAAGGAAAATTAATTCAAAAATTACACAAATAATAATAATAAATAGTAACAATAATAATAATATAATTGAAAATAGTAATAATAAAAAAATTATTAACAATAAAGCTAATTTAAAAAATGTAGTAAATACCTTTTAAAAAATGTGTCATTTTGTTCACAAAAAAATTCATTTCCTTATTTTCTTTTTTTAAAGGGATTGTTCTTGAAAATAGAATGAGGAACTTTCTCAGTAGATCAACATCAAATGCAAATTCCTTTCTCTTTTTTTTTTTTTGTCGTAAAAAGCCCCCTCATTGTCTTTTTCCTATGGGGTGGTCGGACTTGATTCAACGAATGTTGTATATCAAGCTGTATTATCACGAGGACCGTGAATATAATACAAAATACAGGGCGCCTCCTTATATGGAAGATTATCTTCTCTAAAAGGTAACTTGCTCAAAAGGTCCCTGAGGCACACACAAACGCACACGTTTCTATTATAAAACGCGAAAAGCTGAAATTTCCAAACAAAAAATACATATATGACAATAAAATTTATATGATATAGATTAAATATCCTAATAGAAATTAATTAAAACAATTTTTTCTATTTTCAATTGATACAAACATAATCTAAAAATGTTTTTGAATAAAACAATAAAAAATTAATACCATAAATCCTCGCCAACAAATTCTAAGTTTTATTTGAAAAAATAAATATGTAAACTAAATTTTTGTGATGAAAATTATATCCAGTTTGTATAGAAATACAGAAAATCAGACAAGATTTTGTTGTTTTTACTTTTCTTCTAATTTAGCACAAAATAGATATTCTTGGCTATGAAGTGGAAAGTATCTGAATACTTCAGACAAAAGTGACATTTTCTTAATAATGAAGAATAATTTTCTTAATAATATTGAATATAACTTCTAATAGAAATAAGAGAAATTCAAAAACGGAGTATTCTGGAATAAATATAGATCAGCTGATTGTCACTTTGTCAGTGTTACCAAAACAAAGATGGCGAACGCTGTCACAAAAGTTATTTTACGCTGTGAAGAAGCACAAGAAAACGAAAGTTTAGGTATAAAAAATATCATTAATTATTAAATAAAGTATTCACAATTTTTGTCCATTTAAAAACTTTAATAAAATAAAAAAAACTTAAGTAGTGTAAAATAAAATTCAAGCACAAATAAAAATTTACTATAACCTACTTTACTGTAGTGTATTTTTAAACTTATTTTTTCAAAGGCTTTTTCTCTCTATTCTTTAAATCTATAAAAAAACAAATTTTATTTTACATTAAATTTCAATTTCTTAGTGCTAACATTCACAATAACTGAATTTTTATTTACTAAAAGAATTAATTTTTAGAGGTTATTTTCTCTTATTTCTTTTTTTCAATTAAATAACGCTTCTTTTTTTAATTAAAAAATCTATTAAATAATTGATTATTATTATCAATGTCATAAATATTGCCAAGTTATATAAGAAATATAAATAGAAACATATTTAGAAATTAATTTAAAAATAACTTAATTTTTTTTTAATTATAAATTGTTGGCATCACTGAATTTACAAAAATGGCGGGAACTTTCAACCAAATTAAAAAAATTACCTATTAAAAGTAATTTTGTTATTAAAAAGATTATTTAAGGTAAATTTCTAACAATAAAGGAAAAAAATTAATAAAAAAACAGCTATTTCTAGTGAAAACGAATTTGAATTCCTGAATTAAAATAAAACTTAAACAATAGTCTTCAATTATTTGCGGAAACTTACACACGATCGTCTTAACGAGTCAGTGCACCCGGAAACATTTTTTTTGTAGGGCAAGTGAACTATGTACTAATTTATGTTCATATGCTCTGTAAATAAGAACTGAATAATCTTCTTTGGTCTAATGAGCAGTATTTAAAGAAAGATATGTTTTATATCCAAGCTTACGTGCTGTAAATAATTCTGGTGAAAGTATAAAGAAATCAAAACCGTGGACAGAATTTGTTTAAATACATATAAGGAAAAATAATTATCGCCCAATAAATTAATTAACTTAATAAAAATTAATCTTTCGTGCAATCACTTCTTTTTTCAAATAAAAAAAATTACTTAATTGTCGATCTTAATTTCTTTTCTAAGTTAAAATTATCTTTAATATTATATTAAATTTGAATTTAAAAAATAAATTTTTCCTTCAAATTTATTTCAAAAAAATAAATCTTAATTTATAAATTTTCCAACTGAATTTTCAAATTTTTCTTTTTCAGATCTCTCGGAATGTCAATTAATGCAAGTACCTGACGCTGTTTATCATCTGATGAGACACACAGAGTTAAAAAGATGCGATCTCTCTGGCAACGTTATCACAAAGATTCCACCCAAATTTGCCGTCAAATTTTCGTTAATAACAGGTAAGAAAAAAATTGCTATTTATTACTTTCCATTTTTAAAAATAAACAAATAAACAAAAAATTTCAAATTATTTTCAGAATTAAATTTGAGTCACAATCAAATGAGCAAACTACCGGAAGAGCTCGCCGAATTGCAAGCTTTAGAAAGACTCGATATTTCCCACAATACTTTTATTGCTCTACCTTCAGTGGCTTGTCGAATGACACAATTAAAACGACTACTTGCCAACAACAATTCTATCATTGGTAAATAATTCATTTTTTATTTACATAATAAACAAATTTCTTCAAAATTAAATTAAAAAAGAAAACTTTGAAAATTCAGTTTAAAAAACTTTAAAGACATTGATTTGAAATAAATAGTAAAAATAAAATTTGGAAAAAATTCTCACTCATCTGAGGGGTTTCATCATTCTTTATAACAGAAATCGACGTTGAAAGGCTGAAACTCGCTCCAGCTTTGGAATTCATCGACTTGAAAAATAATCCGTTAACCGCCAGATTGCATGAATTGCTTGGGGCCTTTGCAAGGATACAAATCGAAATTTCGCCACGACAACTCGAAGATTGGGAAGATCTCAGCGTTTGAGTCCTGATTTTTTTTTTATTTTCTTTCAAATAAAGGCCGATTTTCAGGCTTTTATTTTAAGCAAACAAACACATTTACTGCCTCTTCTCTTGGTTTAATCCAGGACTCTGTAAGGCATTAGAAAAAAAAACAAAAAAAGATTAGACAGAATTTTGTACAGTAAGAAAAACGTAGAAAACCAATTTGAATTTTTTTTTTTTTAGTAAACTCTCTAAATGTTAAAAGACTTCTTTTCAAGAATTTTTTATAATTTTTTATTAACAGTGAAAAAATCGAAAAATATTTTTTAAATAAATTTTCACAGAAATTTAATAATCAACTTTTGATTTGATTGAAAATTTGAATTAAAAAAGACTTTTAGAGATATTTGCAAAAAAACATTGATTATAATTTATATTATTATATATAATAATTTATAATAATTATAAGTTATCATAATAATAATAATAATAATGAAATAATAAATTTTCAAATTGGTTTTGTGATCGATAGAAAGAGTGAAATTTGGTGATGATAAACACCAAAATAAATCACCACACCTGATATTTTTGTGACTAACAAAGTACTTATTAACATTTCGGTTAATTACCTTCGACTGATTTATTACTATCGCAACTTCCATGACGAGTCGTGCGGACCTTCATTTTCTGTTTGTTTCACTAAATAAGATCAGTTTTCAAAATTTTCGTCAATCTCCGCCAAGCTGTGATTAAAAGATTAAGTAAATAATTGATTCAGTTTCCATCAACGTGAAAATTGCATTTGAATATTCATTTTTTAAATTCTGTAAAAAAAGAAAAAGAACAATCAACATTAATTTCTGACAAAAAATATTAATATCCTGTAAAAAAATTGTATACAAAAAACATTAATTTGATAATATATTTTATATATTTATAATAATATATATTATATTATAAACATATATTTATATTAATTTTTTTTCTCAAATATCTGAATCAATCTGAAATCTCGTCAAACGCTAACATTTTTTTTTCTTTGGTAATTGTTACCAAACTTAACTCATAAGTTTGAATTCTCTTTTACTATTTTTTAAGACAAACAAGTTTGATATAAATAATATAAATATTGTATATGTGTAAATCGTAATATTGATTATAGGAAAAGTAAACAAAAAAAAAAGTACTGACAATGTTATACAAAACCGTTGGTGCCTTTTTTTAAAAAACGAAAAACAAAAGAAAAACCGTCAAAAAGTGATTAAACGGACTTTTAACTAGAATCATCGAATTTTCGACGTTCTATTTTCTCAATTTGTATTTAATTTCTACTCATTTGTATTATTATACTATTGTATAAAAAATAATACTTTCTCATGTGATGAGAATGTAAAAAAAAGTTGGCGAAAAGTTTTTGTATTTTTAACTCGTGTTACGAGTATATTATGTATTTGCGATCTAGTCAATTGTCCATGGGACGTGCAATATACCATACACTATACTAGAATTGTTTCTATTTTTTTTCTATTTTCTAATATCCAATTTCCTCGAAATCCTCTGAAAAAAATTTGTCTAGAAAAGTAGAAAATTATTAAAATCAAGACTCTCCCTTCATAAAGTAAAAAGAACAATTGAATTATATTGGTTTAGTACCTATATTTTTCTATATCAATGAATAATAATTAAATGTATGAGTCATATAGTTAATTATCTACAATACTTGTCAATGGATAAAAAAAATCACAAAATATACATATACATAGAATGCTATCATCGCTTTCAAAAAATCAGTTCATCAGGACTGAATTTTTTCTCAAGCAAAAGCTAATAATTACACAGCTGGTAATTATTCTTTCTAAATATTGAGTTTCGAATTAAACTTTTTTTTCTTTTAGAAACCAAAATAATTCAAACATTATATTTTTCCTAATTTCATCTCTTATTGGAATTAATTTCCAAATACGGAGATTTCAAATTATTAGAAATTAGTTTATTTATTTTTTATCTTTTCGATTGAAAACTGTTTCTTTTGTTGTTCAATTAGAAACTCATTTTCACACTTTTTTGACATTAAATTTTTCCATTTTTTTCACTATTCAATATAGACATTTGTTTTTTTTTTATTCTAAGTCACAGTTTTATTTTATTTCTTTTTTTTTTTGAGAAAAAAAGCATTCAAGTTCTCTCGTGCTTTAGTTTTTTTTATAATCGAAGAAATATTTAAACTGCGCCAATAAATTATATTTATATATATATATATATATATCTGTGAGTTACAGCATAATCTCAAAAATATGAGCGATGTGCTGACAAGTCTCTTGATTTTGTTTTTTAATTAACTTTTTCTTTTTCTTAAAAGCACAGTTTAAGAATTATTTCTAAATTGAAGTATATAAAATACAGGATTTCTATTATAATATAAACTGGGACGAAGCAAAAAAGTTTTTTTACTAAGATAAAAATGGGGAGGAAAATTTGCTTCATTTATAACTTAACTAATAAACCTCGTCGCTTATAAAAAAAAAAGTTTTGCTTTAACAATTAAGTATATTATTTATAGAAATATTTACATTATACACGTAAGACTAAAAATACGCGACGAGCGGTGATGACTATTTAAAATTAACGTAAAAAAATTGTTTTTGCACTGAATAAAGAATGCAAAATTAGATCATGAGAGATTCTCATGAAATTACGAGTCTTCACCGACAAACTAAACTATACAAAAAAATCCTTTTCTTTTCCGGATGGGTGAGTTCGATTAAAGGATAATTTTTTTTTTTTTCTTTTTTCATTCTATTTTCTAGTAAATCTAACATTCAACGATCCTCACCTGCTTTGACTAGCTTTCCACTCCGGAATTTAAAGACATTTAAATGAGCAATTCGCAAATATTAAAAACAAAACGAAAAAAATAATTATGAGCACGAGGAGCAAAATATAAATAACATTGAAATTTTTTCTTGCTAAAGTCAAATTTAACGTTGGCAAACAATCGCGAACATAACGAAAAAAACGTACTTCTTTTTTATTTTATTAAAATTAATAATATTAAAAGCGTCAGTGAGTTTTTAATAAAACAAAAAAAATACAAACAAACAAACAAAAAACAAAGATCCTCGTGAAAAAACTCGTAATTTGTGATTCAACGAATAAGATCAAGACATTCATTCATTCTCTCTATCTCTCATTTCAAGAAAAACTTTTTTCCACAATATTTACAAAGCTTAAAAAATGTAACGATAAAAAGGGCTCGAGTCGATCTAAATAAATTTTTTTTCTGTTCATTTTTTTCCCCTTATGACAGAAGTAAAGCATTGTTTTTTAATAATATCACCTGCAAGCATCGCACGCAATTTGAAACGAAAAAAAAATAGGATTGCATGATCGCGAGGTGAATATTTTTTTTTTTGTTTTAATTTTGTGGCACATAAAGAAAACCACAGAATGGTTATTCTGGGTAATTTTTTTTAGGGATTGAAATATAATAGTGTTACTTGTTGATGCCAAGTGTTGGTACTTGGATGTTTGTTCCTAGGCCCTGTTGAAAAGTCACTTTCATTGTTTCTCTTTTTTTTGGAGAAATTTCGTCCAAAAAAAAATTGACTTTTCTTTCGAAGGAATCGAATTTCTTGTCCTCTAGTCACCTGGTTGCGATGGCTAAGTATTGTAGAGATGACACTCTATGTATGAAGTGGGAACAAATCCTTCGATTGGCTGCGAAATGCGACGAACCCTCGTCCAACCGTCGCCCGCATCCGCCTCGATCATGTAGAGTTCCTCGCCATCGTACATTGGTATCGATCCTTCACTAGTTGCTACAAAATCACAAAATTTCATTAAAATTACAATTAACAATAAAATAATTAATTACAAAAATAATTTAAAAGTACAAAAATGTATATATTTTACATCTTCAAAAAAAAAAAAGAAAATTAAAAACAAATTCAAGGGAAAAATACCACCTTCAAGGGTGGAGAAGAAATTATTATCATTCAATATTTATTTTTTGAGAAACTTTACCATCAAAGGGATAGAGAGCACGACAAGTTCCAAGAGGCGGTTGCGCGTCGACCTCGTCGATGTAATATTCTTCACCGCCACTTCCTGGTAGGGACGTCCGAGAAGCTCCAAGACCAGACTCCGGGCTGTTCGTGGAACTGTGCATCAGTAGTGTAAAACGGAAAATTCGAAATAAAATTTCTAATTCTAATCTATACTGTCTTTCGAGACGCTAATTTAGTTTCTTCAATTATGTTCCAAGACCTGACGATGACTTTTTTTCATTTCAGAACAAAATTTATTATTAAAAAAAAAAAAAAATACACAAAAAACATTCAATAACAATTTAAGTATTTAAAATTACGAGACAAAAAAATTATAATTTTTAAAATTAAAAACAAGTATTTTACATTTTCCAATAATTCATAAGTTTAGAAATATTTTCAACAATTTGATAAAAATAAAAATTTTTGTTATAAAATTAAACTGAATATAAACCATTAAAATAATAAAATATAATTAAAACTCTAAATATAATAATATAAAATTCAAATTAATCTAAATATTGAACAATTCATTTGAAATAAATAAATCTTTTGTTTAAAAAAACAATGAAGATTGAGAGACTAACCCGTGTGTCGGTTGTGGAGTTCCAGGAGCGCTTTTTTTATGCACTGCCTGATTGGCATTTGCGTTGCTTACACTAGAATCTGACGCTGACCTCGACAGACTTTCCTCACCGCCGGAATGACTCGATCTTCTCGAACTCAACGGCCGTGTCGCTGAACCGTTGGTCGTTGGCTTTCGCTGCACTTGACTTGGACTAACAGACAAAATTTTCATATTAATTATAACTGAAATATTAATATATATTAAATTTATGTATTTATTACTAAAAAAAAAAAAATATCAATTTCAATCAGAGAAAATAAAATTTTCCTGACATTGCAATAATAATAATAAACGTTTTTTAGTTAAAAAAATATCCGGTTAAAAATTTGTGTTAATAAAAAATCTCTCAATTAAAAATAAGCGGTTTAAGATAGCCTAAAAATGAAAAATAATTTTTTTAAGAAAAAAATAAAAGATCTGCTTCACCTGGACAAACTGACTCCGGCTTTCATCGCGTCTTCTAAATATCCTTGAAATTTGATTAGTTCTGTTCCTAATTTATCAAGTTTCTGACTCGATTCATTCAGTTGACCTTGTATACTGGTAGGATCGCCGAGAGCTGGATTTTGTTCATAGACGCCTTTCATTTTCATGAGACCGTCCCTCGCTGCCGTTTCTTGTTGTATTTTCGCATGAATCTCATCGAGCCTCTGCTGTAACCTCTTTTTCCTTTGATTTGGAGGCAAATCACTGCAATCCTCCTTCGCACCGTCACCATAACCAGGTACATTATTCTGTAAAAAATTTAATCTTTCAAAATAAATACAATTGTCAATTTTTTGAAAACAAATCAACACAAATAAAAAAAAAACTTGCCCCAATAAAGCTCAAAAGCAAATAAAAGCATTAGGAAATTGCAAAGAAGATTCATATGGGTTATTTTCTAAAATATAGTAAAAAGCGTTAGAAATTAATTTCGAGAAAAATTCTACATTATTATTTAGTTAAAAAAAATTGTTAAAATTCAAAAAAATTTATTTAAAAAAATAGTCTTGATATTAAACAGTAGTGTCCAAACATTTCCGGACCACCTATATAATATAATTAATGAATTACAATTGTAATTCAATAAATAAAAAAAAAAAAAAAATATTCCAAAACTAAAAACTGGTAGATTACAAAAATATTGAAAAAAAAGTTAATAAAAATATAATGTTCTCTAAATAACTGGTAATAAAAAATGAGA
Organism: Leptopilina clavipes; assembly: GCA_001855655.1. NCBI lineage: Eukaryota > Metazoa > Arthropoda > Insecta > Hymenoptera > Figitidae > Leptopilina > Leptopilina clavipes. The sequence goes on along the minus strand of JUFY01028982.1, from coordinate 11,914 downwards.
AAACAGACCTTTAAAGATATGCACACCTCGATCAACTTCTGTCGTTCGCATGAAACAAATCACAAAAGCGTGTCATTCAGCGGAAGTAACGAAATTTCGTTGTTCATTAACAATAATGCAATCTCAATTTTTTTTTTTGCAAAAATAAAATCATTTCTTCATATTTATATATATATATATATATTTTAATTATTCGAAGCCTTTTTTCTTGAGAGAAGAATCTCTCATTATCGATTGCTTAAAAAAACAAGGAATAAAAATAAAACACTTTAGAAAATTGCATTTGCAGGTGCGTTTTTGTTTTTACTGTTTGTTTGTTCATTTATCACACGTGGAGAAAACATTGCTAAACAGGCAAACAAACGGATGTCCATATTGTACTTACTATTTTAAATGTTTGCATCCAAAATTTTTTACACCCACGTTGTTGAATTTCATACAAGACAGATCATTGGCAGAGATTTCGAATCATCCATCAAATTAAAAGAAAAGCAGACAAAAGAAATTCAAATATTTTCTTACGAATAAATTTCTAGGGGTTTTTATATTGAAAATAATAAATATCGACAACTATTTACTATTTAATTACACACAAAAATTTTAAAATGCATTTTCTTCTATCAAAAAATTAAATTAAAAAATTAAACAACATACTTAAATTTACATAAATACATAAATTCATTCTGAAATCTATTGTCATAAAAATATGAAAAATAATTAATTTGAATTATCCAAAAAATTAATACTCAATTATATACTCAAAATTTGAATAAATGATAAATTAATAATGCATTAAGTAATAAATTATTCAAAATTATTAATAAATAATAAACATTACTTTTAATTAAATAAGAAAAATCTTTATAAAAATTTTAATCGAATTATTAAATTTCGTTGCATTTATTAGAAAAGCATTAAGGCAGCGGAGCCTGAAATAAATCATCCTCAATGCACCATTAATCTAAATACTTCCACCAATTAAACTATAGAAATAAATTTAAGCAGAATATTTATAAAAAATAATTAACCAAAAAAATACATGCAGTAATAATTGTGCTTTGCGAAAAAGAAGAAAAAATGCAGCTGTGCTTTTTTTCAAAAAAAAAAAAGAAAAAAAATTCTAAATATTTAGAAAATAGCTACAAAGAAATATAGAGAAAAAATAAAGTAAAATCTCATACCTTATTACTACTAAAAATATTGAAGATCCCAACTCTCTTTTTGATTTTGCCACCTGAGACGGTGCCTTTAACCGTCAAATGATTATGAATAGGTTGCATAACAGGTTGAGATAGTTGACTGTTACTATCATATGTTTTAGCAACCGACAAATCTTCGAAGGGAAAATCGCCAGGTGGTTGAAAGCCACTTTTATAACGTTCGATCACCAAAAGCATGTCTGTTTTCTCATTGATCTCGTTAGCGGCTTTTTCTATTCCATCGAGACACTGGGCAATTATTGGAGCAACCGCACGTTCAATATCTACCGATTTCAACATGTAATTTCTCATATTTTTTATCCGCTTCTCGTCGAGTTCCTAAAGAAGAAAAAAAAGAGTGAATTAATTTTGAGGGAAAAAAAATTTACCACTAAACTTGTTTGTATGTAAATAAAAAATAATAAATAATTTTTAAAAAGTATTGTGCAAAATATAAACATCAAGTTATTAAAAAAGTGAAGAAGCTTATTAAATTATTTAATGCGATAAACACCTGTAAATGATGGAACACTTCCGGCATTGAAGTGTAATAATGCAGAGTTTGCATTTCATTCGTCTTCTGCAATTGATTCGCGTACTCCGTTTTTGCTTCTTCACTCTGTTGTGTTTTTAATGTCATATTCATTCTCTGCTTTTCCACCTGAATAAATAAAATACATTTATTTTAATTTTTCTTTTATAGTAATTATTTGTAAAAAAAAAAGGAATAGAAAACTTACCTCTGCCCGAGAGAGATTGAAATCAGCATCCGCCCTTTGATAATTTTCAAGGGCTCGTTCTGCCTCGCGAAACGCTTTCTCATACGCTTTTCGCGCTCGCTCCAAATTTCCAATTTGGCCAGCCAAACTTGCTCGGAGTCTGATGCCTTCCTGCAGATGCTTTTTCCTATCCTCCTTGAATTCTTTGACGAGAATATTCAATTCCCGTAATACTGTTTCCTGCAGATTCTCTGCAATAACCTCCCTCTGTCCAGCCTGATCATTAACTTCATTTAATTCTTTTCTAAACGCTCTACACGGACTATACCTGAAAAACAGAAACAATTCAATAAACAATTTTCATAAAATATAATCCTGATAAAAATAATAAATATTTTTAATTTAATTTAATAAAACAAATTATGAAATATATAAAAAAATTTTTAGTTTGATTCTAATTTTATCACTAAAAATTATGTGATTAAAAAGAAAAGGAAAAATTTGAATTCTGAAAATTCGATTGCAGTTTTCAAACGCAGATGAAGATTAACGAAAATGATTAATGAGTTCATATATTATGTTTCAAGTGCGCTTCTGAATTTACGAAGCCTCCTACGCACTTTAAAAGAGTTGAGCTTCTGTTTTCAATCATAAACACAAGATCCATTAGAAGAAAAATAGCCTCTGCTTTAAAAGGATATTCTTTACCATACCTTTTAAAAAAATAAATAAATATTTTTCGGAATAAATTAACTTTTTCTATTGTTGTTTAAACAATTAATTATTATTTTTAAAAGAAATATCAAGTTTGTTTTAAATACTCACTGATAATCTTCTTCCTCTTTCTTTTTCGGCTGATAAGTTTTCACTAAACGTCTGTAAATGAAAAAACAAAGAATATTAGTACAATGGTAAATTAAAATCAAATAATGTTTATTAATATTTAACAAATATTATTAATTAATAGGTATTAATTCAAACTAAAATTTTAATTAAAGTAAAAAAAAACGCAGTGTGCGAAATTATTATCCATAAGGAAACTGATATAAGACAATTTTCAAGTTGGACAAGTTTACAAACATAAAAACGAGAATCAATTCAATATTTTTGATTGCGAATTAAAAAAATTTTTTCACTCAGTATATAATAAATATGAAATGTTTTTCGAATAAGTGGAAAATAGGAAGTTTAATATTATTTGCTCACGCTCGTGAAAACGAATACATAACAAATTAGCGATGAAAGTAGAGTGATCATATATATTTACGTAATACAAATCCAGGACAACACCTGGTTTCTTATGTGTACTAGTAATGTATTTATAAAGAGAGAATAAAAAAGAGAGAAAGAAATGCTAATCTAACTTTTCGATTTGTTTTTATAATATCAAAACAAGATTTCGAAATTCGAAGCGAATATTTTTCTCATATAAAATAATCCGATTAAATTGATTCCGCATACTTTCTAATTATTTTATTAATTTTAACGCGTAAACAAGAACTTCAAAAAATTATCAGAAACGTTAAAAAAAATTGAAAAATTAATAAAAAACTTGAAAACTTGAATTCTTCTGAATGAAGAAATGAAACTTTCTCCTTTCAACTGAGAAATATTGTTAATAATCAAATATTATTTTAAATAAAATAATGTTTTTCATGAAATCACGATGGAGTCTTGGTTTTCTAGGAACAAACACACAATTTGCGTCATTTGGAGAAAATATGACACCATCGAACGATGCTTTAACAAACCGGCACGTAGGCGCATAGACGTGCTTATTTGGTAAGCGAGATTTAACATAGTTTAGGAGCGGTTTCGTCTCTTGCTCTAACACGGTAAAGAAAATAGACAAAAAAAAACGCGGAAACAAGAAATAAATCAAAACTAAATTTGACGTGATATAGAAAAGAAGGTTTTTCTGCCAAAGTTACAAAAAGAGGAAAAAAAAACTAATTGAGGAACCTCTCATGATACTTATGATGATAGCTATAACACTTGTGAAAATGTTGTCGTTACAAGAAATTAGAAAACAGCTGTGTGGCTTTCGCGTATGTAAACTAAGGGTCAATGACAAAGACTCGTCAACGTTAATTTTCAGGAATTTATATGTGAAGACATTTCAGACATAAAACAAATTATTTTCGAAATTTTTTAAATCAAAAAATCTTTTTTGAAGAAAAATCTCAACAAAAAAAAACATGAGATATTTTTTTTGCTTCACTTTCAGAGCCTTTAGCGACAAAATCCAAATATAAGAATGAAATTAAATTCTACAGAGACGAATACTTTTGCATTTATAGAAAATTGGAGAGAGAAACATCAGCGAGTGAAGCAATTTAGAAACAATTCACCAAAGTTGCGTTATAGTTTCTTTCGTATGAAGAATTTCAAAATATTCCGAGTGGCGCTTCTATTTTTGACGTATACCGGAGCGTGCGTAAGAAATTGCAACGCATTAAGATGAAAGACACACGTCGTATAATTTATGTCTTGTAGAATAAACGTGAGGGACATGAAGAGAGAATTGAAATGATACTTGTGGAGCTTACGCAGATTAATTAAGAAGTATAGAGAGAGTAGGTCTCCTCTTGCTAAGAAATAAAGCACACTTTCGATCGAAAAACTTTCTCGAGAAATATATGACGCCAGTAATAAGACTTTTTTCAACAAACTGTGACGTACGTACAATAAATTTTTTTTCAATTTTCAACGTCAATAGTACTGCTTTCCTGTATACGAAGGAAAAAGGAATAAAAAGAATAATAACGAAAACAAATGAAATGCACCACAGTGGAGGGCATTCACGAGACAAACAAGGGGACCTTTAATACAATATTACCGGCTTGAAAGTCCCTGAACTCATGGGATGCGTGAGATACAAACTTCTCTGGTTCGCGACATAATTCAAAAGGTCACAACAGACGACAAGCTCCTTTTTTCATATTCTTTTCTTGAAAAACAGAAGAAAGAATGATTTTTCTCATTTCTCTCATACTGAGAAAATTTTTCCGTTTTAATTTGCAAACCAATTCGAATATTTGATTAAATAAACATTCGAACTTTTGGCTTTTCGATCGAATAATCATTTGGACTTTTGGAAATTCGATCAAATAAACATTCGAATTTTTGAACATTCCATTATATAGCTACTCGATTCAATGGTTATTCGACGTTTTGCATTTTGGAGAAGATCAATCTTATCATTTTTTTTGCATTTTGCTGTACAGTGAGAAGTTTCAGTTTCCCTAGGATTTTTTTCACAAAAGGAATGAAAATGACGTCATTTTGCAGAACTGTCACCAACCCTAAAAAATGAACGAAATGGAGCGAAAATTCAAAACTTATAGTAAAACTTAAAAAGAGAAACAAATTTCACCTCAATTTCGCGGCATATTCTTCCTCTATTGCACATCGGTCACGTATGAAGTGTCCATATCGTTCTAGAAATTCTATTCCCTTTTGAGTGTGGAGGGACAGATTCTCGAACTGGTCCTGTAATGAAAAAAATATTTATAATTAATACAAAATCGATATTATGAATAATAATAATAACAATAATAAAAATAATAAAGAAATAAAACTTTCTGTAACGCCTTATAACAATCTCTAATACATTATTATTATGATAATAATATAGTGATATAATAATAAATGAGGCAAGAACCTTTATAGAAATTATAAATATACTTGAATCGATTCGCGTTTATAACATTAGATCCCTGACCCTAGACAGAGACTTTCGTGACTTGTGAACTTATCACGAATCAGTGATTGTGTGTGCAAGTCAAGTGAAATGCTTGATTCAACGATATACACCTTTGTCTATTTTTAGAGAAATAAAACACCTCTCTAATAATTTCTCGAAAGACAATTATCGGAAAACAAAAGCTCAAGTCCCTAGACAGGAATATGTTTATATAATCCCTACACTTTACAATATCATATCAATGTATACCCACTTGAAAGTAAATATTATATAGTAATTAACATTTTTTCAGTTGAGCAAAATTTAAAATTTTAAAGGAATATAAAACTTGAAACAATGAAACATATTTTGTTAAACTACATGAAAATTGTAACTAGTAACAAGACATTCGAGCAGTGTCGAGACATTGTCAATATTTATTTATTCTTATCACTAACCCGAATCAGCTTGTCTTGATCAATGATGATCAATCGAAATTAACTCCTCTTTCTACACTCAAATCAATTCTGACTCATGAATGGTAACTTTCCAATTTTCCTATTATAACTCGAAATTTTACAATTTACGAGACAATTTTCGAAAGTCAACGTTTTTTTCTCCTTTTTAGTAAAAAGAGAAGAAAATTATTTTCCTATCAGAAACCTTATAAACTATTCTATATTCAACACATAACATAAAACATTTTAATCGCGTTTTAACTCGATCTCAGTCACTAGGTTAGAGACATGAGTGAAACTCGATTATAAGTCCTTTGTAAAATCGTCTTATCGGAGTTCCACTTTTTTTCTCTTCGATTTCCAGTCCTCTTTTCTAGTGCGAAACGTGCTCTATCGTTTATTTAACTACGCTTCAAAGATTTCTAGAAAACGACAATATATTATTGTCTACAATTCGTACATGAGAAGAAATTAAAATATTAAAATACTTAAACTCTGTAAGACGAAAAATAGTGAAAATTTAAAAAATTCAGTTTTTATACGAATTAAAAGATTCTATTGATTGGACCTGTTGGAAATTATTTATATTAGACAAAGAAAAGGGATGTGCTTCGAAGAGGAGACTTAATTGTGACAAACAATGGATGATCTTTGGTTCCAACTATGTAATGTGCCAGTTGAGATCCTTTAGTTTGACTTGAATATTATCAGACGTTGAACTTTTATTAGTGACACCGCCTCTGCACTTTCTTTCTCGGGCAAAAGTTTCCAACCCATATGACTGCACATGCGTGTATACTCTACTATAGAAACCGCATATTAAGAACATTCCGGTTACTTCTATGTACTCACGTTTGGTTTGCTAATAAAAATTTCAGAAAAGTGTTCAAGATTACGGTCAAAATCAATCATTTGCCAATCAAATTCTTAAATTGATTGACATAATTAGTCAATAATAATTGTATATGCCACATACGCGGTTCAGTTGTGAGAATTTATTTCTCAAGGAACTTTTTTCTACACCTATATTTTTCTAAACTTATATCTTTTCTAAACTTACATCTTTTCTAAACAGAAGGAAAAAAGGGGGCAGCAAAAATGTTTAATGAGATAAGCGAAAGATTTTATCGCTTTTCAAGTAGACCAATGTGGGCAAATACAGAGTCGGGGGACAATAGAGAATTTCGCAAATCACGTTTCGAAGGATTCCAGTCTGTTTAACAGGCTAGCACGAAAAGTGAAACTGATCATGAAGGATTAGCGTAACTATACAGGATTTATAAGAAATTTTCTCTTAAAATAATCTCTTTTTTTTTGTGACAAAATTCTAATCTTTATATTTTTTTTTAACTATCTGTCAAGCGCAACAATTTTTTCCCAGTATCTCATTATCACCTAGTTCAACAAATCCTGCACCTTATGCTATAATATTTTAGATATTTGTTATATGAAGAAGAAGAAGAAGAAACAAGACTTGTAACTACCAACAAAAAGTACAATTACTCTCAACTTTTGTCATTAAAGCAATCACTTTACAGAATAAGCATTTAAGAAAATTTCGACGTTTCTCAAAAGCTGACCTTAATCTGAAACAATTTTCAGAAAACGTAGGTGTCCTTTTTGTCGAAAGTGAGTCGTGTCGAGCGGTTTAACTCGACTATACATAGGAATGCAAGGCGTTATCGTTCAAGGACGACTGTGTCTTTCGACTTTTACTATATACACACACTACTCGAGAGTCTAGATTCTTCATTCCAGCGTCTAGCGGGGAACGAGAGGACATATCTGACTACAATTTCACTTCAGATTCAATAAAATCTATCTCTTCATAGAAGGAAAATTCCAGCATATTAGTAGATTTAACCAGAACCACATGATGATGACAGAAAATTAAACTATTGAATAAAATCAGAAATGACAGGATCAAATAAAGGGCGACATGACTTCAATCCAAATGGCTTCTGGCATTCGCAATCAGCTACTTTACTTTCATTTCGAGCAAAACTTGTTGTTTGCTCAAGGGCTTTTTATCATCAGGTGTATAATATACAAACCATGTACAGAAATGATTCAATAAAAAGTAAATCGTGAGAAATATTGTTCCAAGTGAAACAAAAAATAATCATCTCCAAGAGCTGTTTAGCAACATTTGTATTTATATGTTTATACCGAGTTTTGTAATACCATTACAAGAATTTTATAATTTCCCTAATAAGCTCATAATGTATAAGAAAAAAAATACACTATCAGTGCAAATGACTCTCGATAAAATTATCATCGGAGATTACAATTTGCTCCAGATAAAATAAAGTTCACGTCCCTGACCAATTACCTCTTAATATGCAAAAGGTATATTCAGGTTTTCCTTATTTAATCTTCACCTTGGAATCACGAAAAGGGAAAGATCATGACACATTTCAAGAAATACGTTTAAGAAAGTATGCCTTAAGAAAATAAAACGAGTTGCGTACTGCACAAAAAAGATATTGTTATTGCTCGAAACAAAACACACAATCTTAATTTACTTGTAATTATCTTTAAAAGTTTATTTTTTCGAACAACAATACTTAATGGTTGTTTTGAAAATAGATTCCAAATCCATTAGTGAACCAATAGTAATCGCATTCAATGCTGTAATTTCCATCAAAGTCGAAATTTTTGTAGATTGCAAACAATTGTCGTAGTGTTTAACTTTAAGTGACAATTTTTCCTTAATGTTTCAAACTCTCGACATACTTCGTTCAAAGAATTATTGATCTAATTTCGGTTCTTTCAATTTACGATCGGAATGAATTTAATCATCACAAATCGTTCTTCATCAGAGAGAGAGTCATAGACAAGATCAATATGCAATGGATTAAGTATAATAACTACATGTATATGACATAAGACTCTTGTCTACATGGTAAGTATCGATAAACAGAAAGCTGCAGTTGCAGCACATGATTCTTAACTCTCGGTAGTATTATAACTCTTTAAGAAAGGAGATTTAAATCGAGGTTCACCCGCACACATTATTATCATCTCATCGATGAATGTTGACTGTGTAATATATATAGACACTCGATGATTGCGTCAATGATTCAGAGAGGCTGAAATCATCGATCTCGTGTGTACATTATCTTTATATATTCTTTCCGAGGTGCGCCATAAAGTCATCGCTTGCGGATCAACGTCTAAATGATTTTACGTGTGCAGAAAAACTATTGTCTCTTTATTTCAGTGTATATGTTTTATGCAAAAAAAAAAGGGTAATTTATTGTCCAACTTATGTAACCTAGAGTGAAAGTTTAAAAAGGTTCGGGAATATCGAGAGTTTCAATATACAAAATGTATGAAATTTAATTAATGATTTTTTCGTCCCTAGGAAAAAATGGTGCGGTACTTCAGATAATTCCGAATATTTGAAGGTATTTTGGGGATATTTCACAATACTTGAGATTATTTGGGTTAGTTCGATACAATTGTTCACCTCATTCAAGAGTTGTTTACCCCTCGAGTCATATAAACATCATTGTGGGTGGAATGACGAAATGGAACATTTTTTTAATTCGAAATTTCCAAATTGAAAAGGGCTAATTGAATTTTTGTTAGTCATCACCTTACGGAACAACTCACTGACTAGTGGGCTAACCGGTTATTATAAAAAAAATTCGCCCCTACGAAACCGTAAACGCAACGAAATGATCGTATCGTTTCAATATCGTCATTTTATTACTCCAGTTCTTATTCAATTTACCCAATATGTCAATTTTTTAGTTTCAAGATTTTCCATTCTTTTCACATTGTTACAATTATACGCTGCAGTTTCTATTAACAGTTTAGACGAATTGTAACAGAATTCCGAAGAAATGACTCTCCATATGCTAATAGTCCACAATTGGTAGTAAATTATGAAGCATGGTAACCGAAAGATGAAAATTCTATCAAAAAGTGAACAGACTGAAGGGGAACGCCCAAAAGTGTATGAAAAATTAAACACAAGGCTTCATAAAAAATAATATATGTGTTTACTTTAAAAGTAGGCACGTGATTGAATTGGAGTCTCGGCAAAAGAGCTCGGGCGATTCCGGCTTTTCTTTGCAGGTCGATAGACGGGAAACGCAATGGGGAACTTTGCGGGTGAGTCATCGACGACTGTACTACTTTTTCTAAATGTGCACTTGCCTACTTAAGCCAGAGGGTCACACACCGGATCAAGTCGCCTCTTGGAGAAAAATTAAGGGCGCTTTATGCGAAAAACACGTACCCTACGCACCTGGAAGCACCTGCTGTTGATTTCCAAGGACCCAGTACATACATAAACACTTAGGCCTCTTGTATTCATAAGCACACACATGTACCATGTACCAGCTGCGGTAAAACGAATTCTAATATTAAGAAGTAAAGAAAAATTTTAAATTACCCAATAAACAGAAATTATTAACATTTTCAATTGCTCAAAGGCCTATAATAGCATTCCTTAATAATTCTATTGAAAGATTTGTTGTGGAACCAGTTTTTCCGACCTCTTATGAATGTATAGAAATCTCATAAATAACGATTGATTTTTAAAATATCCAGAAAATAGTTCCTTTTGTATGAGGCATTATAAACCACACTTGCATTTTATTACACAAGATAAACATTTTACTAGTTGATTAAACTATGTCGTTATTCGAATAAAACCGTTTTTCTAACTTATAATATAGGTACTGATAAGTAACGGAGATTTACATATTATAAAAAAACATTTTTCCTTCAAAAGGTGACAAACGAACTCTAACATTATCTCTACTGAAAATAATCATCTAAACCTATTAATCACAATAATAATTCAAGTCTCAATTATACTACACTGGAAAAAAATTTATTTGATTCAAATAATGAATTACTTATCTATTATCAAATAAATATTTACTTGAACCAAATAATTTTTATTTTAGTCGAAGAAGTTGTACTTGAATCAATAATTTCTGTATTTGAGTCAAATACCATTTAATTGAGTCAAATAAAATTTATTTGATACAAATAAAATTTATTTGATACAAATAAATGTTTATTTGATAATAGTCAAGTAAATCATTATTTGAATCAAATAAATTTTTTTTCAGTGTATTTAACAGAGAAAATTCTAAGGTATTAAAAAAGATGCAACTCTCTTAACATTTTTAGCTCATTTTAGTTCAGTTTGGTATTAAAATAAGAATGTTGCATCTTATTTTAATGTCTCATAATTTTCCAACTAAGTACAAAGTTAGTGAAAGTTTCTTCCAGCTTTTGGCTTTCCAGACCTAAACTACAAGCAGTGAATTGCAATAAAACTACCGTTATTTGTAATAAATATGACAATTAGCATAATATCATTATCGATACAGAATCACCATCAAGTGAAATCACCATTATTTTTAGAGCTACCGTTAATGGGAGTTACTAATACCGTTTAAAACAAACCGCAAATTGATACGACAATTAAAAATCATCCATTATTTGAATTTATAAATTCAATAAAGCAGTGTGTTTCATTAAACAAACAAAAAGCATCTACCAAAACTGAAAAAACCCGAATAGTTCCTAAAAAAAATTCAAACTCCAAGGAGATGAAAAGAGGGAAGATTTAAAAGGTGAACTTGAAGAAACTCGAGATGTCAAGTGCAAGGTTTCCCATCAGGCTTGTTTTATCTCTGATGAAAGAGAATCCGGCTAATGTCCTTCTTAGGACCACAGAACTATGGAGGATGAAGATCGTGTGGTGCAACATTCTCTTTTATCGATTACTAGAGTCCTCTCTAGGAGATTTTTCTTCCCCTCGCAAAGAAAGAGAGAGAGAGAGAGAGAGAGAGAGAGAGAGAGAGAGAGAGAGAGAGAGAGAGA
>JUFY01028981.1:0-16614 GCA_001855655.1 Leptopilina clavipes | reverse complement strand
TTTCATATAGGATTTCATAGAGGATTTCACATAGGATTTTATGAGATTTCATTTATAATTTCATATAAGATTTCACATGGGATTTTACATACGAGTTCATATGAGACTTTATACACTGAAAAAAAAATTTATTTGATTCAATTAATTCAAATTATTTGAAAAATATTTATTTGAGTCAAATATTTTTTATTTGTATCGATAAAATATATATTTGATTCAAATAACTTGAATTATTTGAATCACACTTATTCGAATCAAATAAATTTTATTTGGGTCAAGTAAATAATTAATTGAATCTAATAAATGAATTCATTTAACTTAAATAATAAGTTATTTAAAACAATTAATTTATTTATTTGATTGAAATATTTGGTTATTTGATATAAATAAGAATTATTTGACACAATTAATTTATTTTATTGATTCAAGTAAACTAAATTATTTAATACGAATAACTTATTATTTAGTGCAAATACATAATTTTGTGAAAACAAATAAAAAATATTTGGATCAAGTAAATGATTTATTTTATTGAAAATAATGAATTAATAGAAACAATAATTTTTTTATTTGAATTGAAATATTTGGTTATTTGATATAAATAAGAATTATTTGACACAATTAATTTATTTTATTGATTCAAGTAAACTAAATTATTTAATACGAATAACTCATTATTTATTTCAAATAAATAATTTTATAAAAACAAATAAAAAATATTTGGATCAAATAAATAATATATTTATACTCAAAATTAGTGAGGTATTTTGAAAAAAAAATTTTTATGTCACCAAAATATTTAGTTTTTTGCAAAGAGTTAGTAATTAACAATAATAATTATTTAAAATTAAAAACAAAATATTAAAAAAATTTCTTTTTTTTAATACTTAAAGTATTTAAAATTATAAAAGGAAATAAACTTATTATCACTAGGTGGACTAAAAAAATTATTAATATATTGATAATTATTATTTTTTAGTTATGTGATTATTGAAAATTTATCTAAAATTTTAAATAATAAGAAAATATTAGAGTTATTTTGTAAAAACTTATGATTATATCAATTGCAGTTTATATAGACAGGTCAAATTAAATTTACAAGTGCGTTCGATAGCCGTGGTCGTTAAGCGTTTAGATTAGGTCTTAGTGTTAGGTGCGTGGTTCTGGGTTCTATCCCCGTAGGGTTCAAATTTAAATTTAATTCTTACAGTTCATGTAGGACGTGTGTGTAGGCGTTATTCAGTCTTAGAAACTTAGAATAAATGTCAATATTATTAATTTTTATTATTTATTTAATTTTTTTTCTTTATTTTAATGTAGAATGACGTTCACTTGAGTTAAATAATTTCTTATTTGAGTCAAATTTAGATTTATTTGCATCAAAAAATCCTTTCTTTTGAAGCAATTAAAGAGACTTTAGATTCAATTAACTTAATTACTTATTTTGAATAATGAAATACTTGGTTCAAATAAATTTTTTATTACTTTAAAAAAAATATTTTATTGGCACAAATAAATATTTATTTGAAGCAATTAAAGAGACTTTAGATTCAATTAACTTAATTACTTATGTTGAATAATGAAATACTTGGTTCAAATAAATTTTTTATTACTTTAAAAAAAATATTTTATTGGCTCAAATAAATATATATTTGAATCAAAAAACCTACATTATTGAATATAATAATTTTTACAATTGATTCAAGGCATTATTTATTTGCACCAATTAAAACATTTATTTGATTTAAGTAATTCATATTTGATACAAATGACTATTTATTTGGCACTATAAAATAAAATATTTAGCTCAAGTAAATATTTATTTGGTTCGAATACAGATTTAATGGATAATAGACAATTAAATCATTTAATTGGATCAAATAATTTTTATTTGATCCAAATAATTCTTTTTTTCAGTGTAATAGAAAATGATAATATTAATTTAATTCCAGGGGGAAAATTTAGAACTTAGTGAAAAGTTATTTTAGGTTCTCAACGTAAAACTTGGTTAACTGAGTTACGTGAGTTTAGTATCAATTAAAACGTACTCTTTTATCCAACTAACATTTAGTATCCCATTGCTCAGGAAGAATTTTATTTTAAGAACGTGCCTTGACGCCATAAGAGTCCTTAAGTCAAGTTAATGGAGTGATAAACACTTTTTTTTCGCATTTTAGCGAAATTAAACAATAAATTAAATCCCTCGTTTCAAGATTAGGACGATTCTATATTTTCAAAGTACTCTTTTAAATTCAATTCAATCTAAAAATATTTTTTCGTACATTAACATATTTACCTTTTTTACTAAATTCAATTTAAAAGAATATTTCTTTGATCTAAATTTTCAAAAATCTATTTTTTTAAATTTAGGGGCCATCCATAAACAACGTTACCAATTTAGGGGTGGAAGGGGTCCAAAAATCTGAAAAATTGCATAGGGGGGGGGGTCTAAAAAGTCTGAAAAATTGGTACCGTAGTTTATGGACGGCCCCTTAATTTAATAATATATTTACATTTTTGTTATCAATTTAAAAAAATATATAAATATTTTTGAAATTTAATTTAAAAATTTACTTCTATTTTTGAAACATAAATTTAAAAAAATGTTTCTTTTTAAATTCAATTTCAATAAATATATTTTTTTTTATAATAATTAATTATAGTGTGTAAAAATAAAAATTTGGGCCTTTGCGAAAAAATGTTTTGAGAATGGTGGAGACATTTGGAGGAAAAAAAAGGTAAAAAAAAAGGGAAAATGTATTAGCTGAAGAACATGAATTTTTCGAGAGTGCTAGTTGGAAAAAACATGCACCACGCCTCCCTGGGTATGACGTATGCCCTGTGTACCGTACCGGGTAACGAATTATGCGTACCTCTCGAAAGCAATGCTTTTGCGAGGCTCAAACTCCACTTGAAAATTCACACTACATTGCTCGACTCGAATGAACATGATTTGGCCGGGCATATTTCCCCGGGATAAGAGACGCGGATTTACCAGATTTAATGCTCAATCGTTCGTCCCGTTCGTAGAATTAGAACAATAGTTTTAATCATATATTTTCCCTGAAAAAATTAATCGCATTCGATTTTGATTTTGTTATTTAAAACAAAAGTAAAGAAAAGAACTGTTGAAAAATTTTTCAAAATATATTTAAAAATAAAAATATTGAATATCAAAATATATTTAAAAATAAAAATATTTAATATCAAAGTATATTTAAAATTGAATTTTTTTTTGTGAATTAGAATTCAAAACTAATGGAGCAAAGTGATGGCTAATTTGTATTTAATGGTTTTTGATATATGTTTTACGTGTGTGGAAGTTTGCTGGGAAGCAACTGTTGTTTGTAGGGGAATAAGTACACTTGGCATTCCTCAAGAGGGTGTTTAGGTAAGCATTTACCTAGCACCTTGATTCGCCAAGTTACCACCCTAGCTCATTTGATTCCGTTGACCATCAAACCACTCGAGATGCTTGTGGATTCAAGAGGTATGATTAGAGCAGGTTATCATTAGCCTTCGCCTTATCTGATATGTGTGTGTTTTCAACAACAACAACAACCTAGCGGATGTTTACGTCTTATGCCCACGCTGATAATCTATTACCAAATCAGAAAAGCAATTTTTTATTTTTTTGCTTTATAAAATTTAACGAGTTTTATATAACAGAAAAACTATATATAATATAATATACAATTCCATTTTTCAATAAGGGGAGAAATTGAATTATAAATTATTCTCTTTCATGACAAATTTCATGTTATTTTTTTCTATTAAGGGAAAAAGGTACAAAAGTGTCAAATTTCATATTATTTTTTTCTATTAAGGGAAAAGAGTACAAAAGAACTGCAAGAAATTAAAATTGTTAATAAAAAAAATGGAAAAATATTTCTATAGAGAAAATAAATTTTTTTATTGAGAGAAATTTTTTTTGTGAAAGAGAATTTAGTTTAATTCCATTTTTTTTATTTTCGCTGAAAAATTGCAATTTTTCCTTTAGCGTCAACGCTATTTTTGCAAATAATAATTGTTGACTGGATTCTTCAAACGGTACTGACGATTAAAGTTGCATTTAAAGCTACGTGATAATTGCTCCGCACAGCAGCGATAAATCCGTGAAACATCGTTTCACGTTATGATTAAATGATCGAGCAGCAACGCAACTCGCGAAATCGATTTGAATGAATGTCCATGATTTCGATCTCTTGTGAATCTCTACATCCGGTCACGCAGAAATTTTCAATCTCACAAGTTATGAAAGAAAAAAAGAAATAAAGCAGAAAAGAAAAAAGAAAACTTGGAAAATTGTTTCGAAATAGTTGAAAAATTACTGACTTGGAAGAAATTCTCTATACATGAGAAAACTCTTTGTGGAAAATGAATAAATAATTAAATAACAATAAAATAAATTGCAATAAAATAACAATAACAACAAAGAAATAGATAACAAAATAAAAAACACAATAAGAAACAACAAAATAATTAATAAAGTCAACAACAAGAGCAATAAAAAAATAGTAAACAAAGTCATCAACAAAAACGTAAAAAGAATAATCAAGTAATCAAATAAATAACAATAGAAAACAAAATAAACAAAATAGTAAAAAACATAATCAGAAAAAGGAAACAAAAAAACAAATAAGTATCAAAATATGTAAAAAAAAATAAGAAATTTTTATGTAAATAAAAAAAGAACAACAACAAAAAATCGTAACCGAAATAAACAATAAAATACAAAATAAATAAATTTTAACAAAATAATAACAAAATGAACAATAAAATAAATAAATATATAAAAATAAAGAACTTAACAACAACAAAAAATAGGTAACAAAGCAAACAAATATAAAAAAAAGAACAAAATGAAGAACAAAGTAAAGAAATAATGCAGTAAATAACAAAATAAAAAACAGAATAAATAACAGAAAAAATAACAGAATAAATAACAAAATAAACATGAAATAACATAAATTACAAGATAAATATCGAAATAACTGAATAGAGAGAAATAAATATAAGGAGTGAACATGGACCGTGCGGAAATGTTAACGGATTAGCTCCAAAGTGACAAACCGAAAGTAGACGAAACATTCCATGGAATGATCGAGAATTCTTGAGACTGATCGATCGATGCTAGTTGAATAATTCATTTCGATGAATGAATGAATGAATGAGTGAGAGAGAGAGAGAGAGAGTGGAAGAGAGAAAAAAACAAGCACGATCGGCACGAATGAGATCGCGTGGGACATCATTCGTCATTCGCAAACGAAGCATTATGAAGATCGTCTCCGCGATATTCGACGACGCGACGGCAAAATTACGCCAGTAATTTGTAATCCTGAATTCATCTGTATTTTGCATTTCCACTTCTGTGTGAACTGTCGAACTGACACGATTACATCCCGACAAGTGGACCAAAACACTAAATCATTTTCACTGTGAGATAAAATTTTTCCCCAAATTTAAATTATCAATGTGACACAGTGTCGCCAATGATAAATCGCTGAAAAAAAAGAGAGAGAGAGAAAATAAATTAACGACGACATTCATTTTACTCCAATTTTCATATTTAAATTTTTCAAACAAAAAAATTAAATAAAATAACTCTCATGTTAAACATATAAGATAAATTCGATTTTATATACAGAATTTTTTACATTTTATACAAAATTTTTTTTTCTAAAAAATGTACTATAAAAAAATGTGTTAATGTGAATAATTTATTTCATGTAGCATTTATCCTAAAATAATTCTTTTGTAAAAATAATTACTGAATTTTGTTTCACTTTTTTCGAATATTTATTATTTATAGTTAATTCCATTTCGGAGATTTATAGTTTTTTCGGTTTATTTTGTTTTTATTTAAAATTCGAAACATTTATTTGAATAAATAATGATCGTTAGTTAACGAAAAAATTATTTTCACAAAAATTCCTTTTTTACATTCACTATAGAAATATTTTCGCACAATATAATGCAATATGACATCTTGCCTCCTACACACATTTAATTTATTTTCCGCAGATATATATATATACATATATCTATCGTATATAACTTTATTCAAACGAATTTTACATCCAACTTGTGTGTGTGTTTGTACATATATATGAGATGAAATAAAATTCTTTTCTATCTGTCCTGAAGAAATTCGGTACAATTGTTTCTCAAGTTGGTGTAATTTTTTTTTTTTTAACGCTCAGAGAAAATTTTCCCGAGTAACATGGTTTGAGAGCGAGCGTGTATCACCGAAAAGTTGGCAGACTTTCAAGATAAAAGGAGAGGGGAAAGGGGGTTTTAGCATCAGACAGGCGACGGGGTCCTGCGAACAATGAATTTCACACTTATAATTGGATGTGCCCGTGTTGTTAATGGGCAATATTCCTAATGGTACATGTGCTTTTTCGAATGACCAAGAAAATTTTCTTGCGGTGAATTGGTGAAAATGAACTGACACTTTAATGAAACAAAACATTTTTCAGGGGGGAATTTTCTTTTACTAATGCGCCATTTGACTGTTTCTGCAATGAACCGAGACAGAATGTTTGTTATTATTGTCAATAATGCTGGCAATTTCTACCATACTGCTTTGATGTTACTGCCATACTATCGACGACTTTGTTTCTATTGACGGCTATGTTACTACCATATTCTTGGTTTGTTTCGCACTTACTGAATTTTTTTTTAGTATTTCCAAACTTCTGGGTAATGCTAGCATACTTTATTGCCGACTATGGTGCTGCCCAAAGTAAAAACCTAGTAAGTCGCATTTGCGATAAGGG
The DNA here is from genome assembly GCA_001855655.1 of Leptopilina clavipes. Classification (NCBI taxonomy): domain Eukaryota; kingdom Metazoa; phylum Arthropoda; class Insecta; order Hymenoptera; family Figitidae; genus Leptopilina; species Leptopilina clavipes. The sequence goes on along the minus strand of JUFY01028981.1, from coordinate 9,832 downwards.
TGAGCGTCCTTTAGCTTGGTTATTCGACTTTCGCTCTTATGACAAATGCGACTTACTAGGTTTTTACTATGGACAGCAGTATGTTACTATCATACTGTTACTGTGTTACTAAGATAACTTTTGTGTTGTTTCAGCCAAACACTAATTGAAAATTTTCTCAATTACTACCATAATTGTAAGATAATAATTATAATAATTATGAACTATTATTAATTATTAATCATTATTATCATTATCATTATCATTATTAACTATTATTAATTATTATTATTATCATTATTAACTATTATTATTATCATTATTAACTATTATTAATTATTATTATTATCATTATTAACTATTATTAATTATTATTATTATCTTTATTAACTATTACTATAATTGTTAGGATTAATTAGAAGTATGGTAAGAATCAGGAAAAATTTCTGTCAGTGGCTGAAAGAACATAGTAGTCATCAAAACAGTATATGGTAGAATTTGTCAAGGGGAGAAAAACGAAATTTTCGTGAAGATTTTGTATCGTAAAGATTTAAGTTGAGCACATACGGATGTTGCAGAAAGTCTTTTGATTAGACTTGCAGAGTGCACCTGCCAATACACACCTTAATTAGATCTACTGGTGTGAATGGAATTGACCATTTGCTCAATCATTGTCCGTAACGGCCTGATTCAAATTACAATTTCCATTCCGTCATCACTGTTCTCGCGCATCCATATATTAATATTTTATAATATAGATAGAAAAAACTCTTTTGTAGGTGAAGACGGAAATGTTCAATAACCATTAAAGCGAACCGGTGGTTCCCCCCCTTCTCTCTATTCTCTTTGTAAACTTCACGGTGGAAGTAACTGCCATAGTAAAACTCGAGTTCCTCTATTTAAATGCAGTTTTGCATTTTGCTGTATGCAATTCACTATCGCGATAAACATGGACGGCTCTCTTCCCGGATGAAGTCCAAAGGAGCGGATGCGCGTGCGCCAACGCGCTCTTGGATAATCGTCCAGACGGTTACGATCTGGTATTACTTTTGCCCTAGGGTTAAATTGCGATCAAGGGCTTAACGGTGATTCGAAGGCCGCGATGTAAGACAAAGATCCATAGCCTCCAAGAAAGAGAGGATGAGGAATTTTTCTCTCTCATCTTTCCATTGGATTCCATCAATCGAAAATTCGAAGAAGGGCCGCTTTTCCAATATATGGAAGAGAAGAAGACAGTAATTTTCCTTTGAAGAATGTTTTTGCACCGTGCAGTTAAGAAATATGTTGGGTATTCGCACACAACCGGGAGAATTCTAGAGTCAAGTGTTTGTAAAATGGCATTGACAACAGTGGAATCTCTTGCGGAGTACCGAGGAGTAGTCTCGGAGCTTAAGAGGAAGACTTGCACGAAATTAACGGCACTGCCCGCTCGCATAATCCCGTCTCGGGAGTAACGGCTTTTGCGGCAATTAGCTTGCAAGAAAACACATGGGTGAACGAATATTCGAGCGTAATGCTAGTCGGAACGATAATGAATAGAAGGGAAAACATAGGGGAGAGACAGAGGAAAGGGACAGATGGACAGACGCGGAAAAAGAGAAAAAGGAAAAAGAGAGAAAGAGAAACGGAGAGAGAGAGAGAGAGAAGTTACACCCTTGATAGAAGGACCGTTAGCAATGGCTATTATACACCACCTACAATACGACAGGGACATGCACAAGTAAATGCATTTTATATATCTGCAAATACATCGGACACCATAAACACGTGGTCACAAAGTGCAAATACGTGAAAGCAAGCAACATCCTCCGAATGGTGGTATAAGAGTAATCCGGCTTTGAAACTACATACATAGTATACGAGTTCAACTCTCGAGAGCCATTTGATCGAATTTCAAAGATTTCCATAGCAGTGAAAATGTATATTTTATTTTCCCAGCACTAATCCGAGAATGGTTTGTCCCCAATCAAGTTTTATATCGAGCACTTTCCATTTCCCTCCACTCTTGCCGCTTTAAAAGAGGATTATAATCGAAATTATGACCAGTGACGGAAGAATAAATCTATTACTTCTATTTCACCTTCTATTGGGGATCAAATGCTGATGATAAGACCAGTAACCTATTGACTATAACCCTCTTTCACAAACACACATACACACTCACATTCGGAATGTTGTAATAAAAGCAATGAAATTGTTTGAAGGAGATTAGGTGGGTAATGGTGTTAGGAAATATAATCCCAAGAAAGAAAGTGAAATGGAATTTCCTGATTCGATACACTCTTCCGCATTGGAGAGATGCTTCCAACTGATTGTTCGTTCGATCTACTGAAAAAGCGTAAATTCTTCTTGTTGTAGGTTTACATATTTAGAGAGCTTATTATTTTGATTCGACTTTCTTAATATTGGACCTCATATTCCATTTCCATACCGTAAATTTCCATTTTCATACTATGCGAAGAATATAATATAAACAAGAAAATTTAATTTAAGTGTCTGAATCAGTGTCTGACACAGAGATTATTTTTAATTGTGTATGAGGAAAATCATTCAATGTCAAACAGATTGTTGATGCAAAAAAAGAAATCGAAACCGGATGTGTGGTTTAAGAAAATGCGGCATTCGAGTAGATTTTCGATCGTGGTTGATAGTCACCACGTGACGAGCTCGAGGGCTGTGTATACATATAAGCACCCTACAACGATGGAAACTACTCGTGCAAAAGGATATATATACCTTGTCTGCTTTGACTCACCGTTGCCACCCTTCTCTCCTTCTTGAAATAAGTTCACATCCAAGAGAACAGTTGAATGATGTTCGAAGTGGAGTCTAAAGTGAAAAACGTCTAAGGATCGAGGACGACGACGACGACATACAAAATGGAACGAGACGAGAAGACACGATAACAGTGATCGTTTCACTGTAGCTGATTAGCAATGCACGACCAAGGGTTTGAAACTTGTACCAATTGCAAAAGCAGAATCGCGTTCAACATATTCACGCACTATTCTCAATTTAATGCAATTCTTTCACGATTCTACAAATCGAAATCTTTTCGGAATTGTGTATATATACTTTTTTGATTTGTTGTATTTTTTCCCCTTTTTCAGAAAGGGAAAAAATCTCTTCACGACGTTTTTTTCAATCATTATATAGTAATTGGATATGAATTCAAAATTTGTAATTACAATATGGAGAAAAAGGGGAGAAGGGATTGAAAACTATTCATGTATCTAGGCGTCTAGTGTATCTTTTCTATAAAGAGAAAAAGAGTCCTTTATCATCAAACGAGGCTGTCAGTAGCTAAACATTCAAAACATGGAAGGAAAAGTCCAATTATTTCTTGTCACGGGACAGACGATTGTATGGCAATATTTTTTCTTCGTTCACATCCAGCAGATGCTGTTAAAAATGTTAAAATTTCTCGACACAGGCGATATGAATTATTAATGCTTTTCCGATTCGATCGATTTCTTTTTTTTCGATTAATTTACTTCGATCAGCAACAGTTTATCTATTTATCCGTTTATAAATATTTATCTATTTATTCATGTATAAATAATTAAATATCTATTTAACTACTAAATAACTAAAATAACTAATAACAACTAAATAAAGTAATTATTATTATATGCAAAGTATAAAGAATTTCCTGCTCGTTTCTAGTAATTTTTACAATTTTTAGAATAAATTTTACTATTTCCGTTACTAATCTTTACTATTTTTGAAGTAAGTTTTAGTATTAAAATTAGTAAATTTACTCTGGAAATAGTAAAAATTGCCAAAACTTAAGCAGAGATTCTATTTATCCATCTGTAAATGTTTATCTATTTATTTACTTACATGTAAATGTTTATCTATTTATTTACTTACATGTAAATGTTTATCTATTTATCTACTTATATATAAATATATAACTGTTTATCTATATCTAATATAGAAATTTTCTCAAGAAACTTGTGTACAATCCACTTTCTGAATTCACCTGGGAGATCGCGACACAGGAAACCGGGACGTTAATGCGGAACGAAGTGGAGCGGTCTTAGAGCTCAGTGGTGCCTCGATTCGAAGTGACAGGACTCATTGTTTACCGCATTAAGAGCACCTGCTGGCGCTCTGGGTAAAGACGAGCCGAGGTGGGCACTCAAGAGCAAAACCGGCTCCCCCCACATCCGTTTCCAAAGTGTTTGGCTAGTTTCCACCGGCGAGTTTGCTCATCAAGAAACGGGAATTAATACATCCCTAAAACAAATTTCTCCACACCACTTTTTTTTTTTTTGGAAACGTATAAATACTAAAAAAGGGAAATTTTCCTACTTTATTTTGTATTTAGAATATTTTTGAAAGGGGGTTTAAAGTGGAAACTATCAGTTATACGCTTAACCGGAAAGAACTAATGGTTCGTTGACAAGGGAAAATTCGAAGATTCTACTCATTGTCCATATCTAGATGAATCCTTAATTAAGGCAAGAGCGGATATCTTTAGTCTCAATCCCAACCCCAATAAAGCAAGTAAAACCCAGAACCGTACTTAAGTTTGTACATTTATTTTCCCAAAGGGGCGATAAAATTAAACCGTTTACCTCAAGGCGGATCTTTGGGAGAAATAATATATATATTTTGTAGAAAGTAATTGATCATTTTTTTAAATTTAGAAAAATATCTACATACTCGTGAAGACATTTTGATCGGGCCCTGACAAAAATTTGGTTGAAATACTAAAACCGCTGTGGTCACGGTCGGTCGCCATGTTTCAACCAGATCAGCGCCAGGAAGGTGGATTTCTCCCCTGGTAGCTAATTAGACGAAAAATTTTAGAATTTTCAGGCTTTTCTTGTTCAGAAAAAGCTCCTGATCCAGATTTGGGGAAACTTGACCTGGCCCCGCCCGGGACCAGGTTGGTTGTGAAAATGGAAAAAAATCCATGCGACACACGAGGAAATTTGTAATGAAACGTGCAAGACATAATATGGCAAAAGGGGGAAGGGGTTGCCGGAGCGATTTATCACGAACGCGATGTGATCGGGTTCGCCTCGAGCGCTGGACGTTAATAACGCTGCACGGATCACGAGTCTTGGTACTTTGTTCCTCTCGCTCTTCAGCCAATGATGCATACCTAATAAAGCGACCACGGACTCTTATATGCCTCCACGCTTCTTTTTCGTGCCGGTAAAAAAGCCCGACTGGAGATGTCGACGCTTCATATACGATGTATATTCATATATATGTATATATATGTGAAAAAAAAACAAGAGGCAAAAAAGAAATCCTCAAACGTAACGAGAAACGACGTTACCCTATTAATAATACGCGGACAGAGCACGCACGGGGCAGGAAAAATAAGCATAAAACAAACGAGAGGTAAGCCATCCAACTTGTACCTCGACAATGCCACTCCATTTCTTAGCGAGTCCAGAGAAGAGAGAGAGAGAGAGAGAGAGAGAGAGAGAGAGAGAGCTCTCCATCTCAAATGCATAACTTCCGCATCCGGTATTAGTCGAACGTTCTTCTACTCAGTTTTGTAGCAGAAGGAGATTTTCCCCACAAACACAAAACACTCGTTGAATTTCAAAGATGAAAACCAACTTCCGGTAGGGAATAGGAACTTTTACAGAACTGGCCCTGACCTGGTCCCGGGCCCTGGATCGGGCCAAGTCGGGCGAAACACTAAAACCGTTCGGGAGCTCAAGGCAAAGCCTCAGTCGGATCCTGGTCTGAACAAGAAAGGCCAGGCCGGTGCCTGGTCTGTCGCCATGTTTCAACCAGACCGGGACCAGGACAATATTTCTTCTCCGTTTTTTGTTAGTTGTCAATTTTCAAAATTTGAATATTTCAAATATTTCAAAATTATTCCTCCGAAATTCGTGGAGGAATTTTGACCAGGCCCTGGACGGGGCCAAATCGGGCTGCCCCGAATCTGGGTAAGACACTGAAACACTGTGACTCTGACAGGTTCACAGGAGTAAATCTCGATTGAGTCCAGATGTGGACAAGAAGACCAGATCGAGCCAGCTTTTAACCAGGTCAGAACCAGGACAGTGAATTTCTTTCCCGGAAGTTGGCTCTGTATCTTTCGAAAAAAGGCCATTTTCAAAATGAAATAAACACTCGGGTATGAATTCCACGATTCGAATTTCATATTAGATTATAGTTCACTGCGGAAGTGGAGAGATATAGAAGCAATGGTGGTGGTGGTGGGGGGGGCAAAAGGAGAAGTGTACTACAATTTATTTGAATTGCAAACGATAGGACCCGAGTTCCTTGTGGAAAGTGCGATCGTTATACTCGATTTGGAGTGTGCTTGGGAACGTTCGTTTCGATTTACGACGTTAATGCCCGACCAAATCGCGCGGTAGGGGTAAAAGCTTCGCAAACCGCATCCGTTGTCCTCCTTGGGCGCGAAGCGACAAAGTTAATATTCATTTTCATAAAAGCCGAATTTCGTGACACATATAAGCGAAAAGAAAAAAAAAACCACTCACTCTTCTTTTCTCTGCTCGAGGTAAAAGTCAAATGGACAGACAAACAGACAGATGAACGGGATAAAACAAGAAGGAAGGAAGGAAGGAAAGCGAACAAGCGAACGGTCACTATTGAGTCCAAGAGTCTTGCTCAACGAGTTAGCAAAATAAACCTCTGTTGTTTCTATATTGCCAGTTTTCTACCAATGACCTAACCTTCTCCTGACTTCCTATATAACTATATACTCGAAAAAGACCCAAGGAGGATTGCATTTCCTACCACTTTCAACTTTTATGACCGTGTAAAGCCGCGATTTTCACCCGACCGTCTGTGCTATTCGGTTAATTCACGCGAAATACTCGTTTCCCTCGTAGAGTTGTTTTTTCCTCTCTCTCTCTCTCTCTATAGCCAATACGTGTGTGTTTCTGTACATAGCGTAGAATTGCGATCTCAAACCGAGAATTTATCTTATACAACTATCGTCTCTGATGTGTGGAGAAATGAATGGTTCTCCTCATTAACTCCTAAGCTATAAATAATAACATTACCTCTCTTAGTGTACTAAGGAATGGGCTGTAAATTTCGTCCAACGTTGAAAACGCAGAAAGTAACAAGAATTTTTATTAGCTATTGCGCAACGTAAAACATTCTCATTTTCTGAGGAGGAATTTTCAGCCTGGGACATTGTTCCATCAAACATCTTTATTTTTTTTTCTTCTTCTTTAATTTCTCTTTAAACAAAAAGAGAGAAAAAACACAAATATACCACAATTTTCATTAGAAAAGAACAGTAAGAAGAAAGTAATCTTAGTTTACTTTTTATGAAAAATACGTCATTTACCATTTCATTTCAAATTGAGAATATTTTTACATTTATAAAAGCGAATTTATTCTCTTCTTGAAAAAAGATAAACGTAAATTTTTGATATTTAATTTTAATTTACAGATGAAAATTTTTAGAATCATTCTTATTGTATAAATTATCTTTAAATTTTTATAATCAATATATAAAAATAGTAAGAAGTTAATAACAAATAATTATTATTTATCATTGTTTGTACATTTTGTTTTTTTTTTTTTTTGGGGAAAAAAATTAGATGTAATTTTCTCATTGTTCTTGAGATCAAATTTTTTTTTTGCCATCTTTTTCGGATAAAGCAGAATTTTTTCAGGTGGATACATAAAAAAAAAGAAGAAGAAGAAGAAATTAACGATAGATGCCTGGCTGGAAATGTCCTTTAGTGGCAGTTAAAAAAAAATGACGAGTAAACGCGAAAAAGGAAGCTTTTTCAGGTGCACAACTTTTCACGTGTTGGAAGAAAGGTTTATAGTGAGTAAACTTCACTTAAGTTGAACGATGCTTTTAATCGTCTTCGAACTCGAACCGAAAGAGCATCAAGCCTTCCCCGGTGTTGTATCATTCGAAGCGGCGGCCTAAGGATCGTGCTCGGTGTACTTTATCACGATTTCCTCGGCTTTTACGAGTATCGCTCAGCGTGCACAGCAAGAAAAATGTCGCGGAAATGGCTAGCGCGTCCGTCACGCTTCGCTCCACAATAAGAGAGCCGTGAAATTGCGAATTTTTGGCAAAAGAAAAACACACCATGTTTAATTGAGCCAGAAATTTATTTTATCTCCCGAGTTGGTTTCTTTTATTTGCATTTTGTAAATAATAATATATGCAAAAGTAAGGCCAATAGGAGACAAAAAAAATTCAATTTCTCTAAAAGTGCCTCTCTCTCTCTTTTTCTCTCTCTTCTGCCTTACTTAATCGGTTCATTAAAATTTACTTAGACTGTATCATTAAATTTAATATCTCTATATTTTGCGCGAATGAATTTAATGTTGCAGCAGTTCTCCTAGCCAGCATACTTAATATACACTAAGCTGCAATTCAGATTGCTATAATTAGGATTTATCTTCACTTTCCTCTCCATCCGTACTTCATTTAATTGTAAAACCATGTCATAGAAAATGAGAATGAATCTTGAATAAACTCTTCCGTCTTCTAATACATACAGAGTAAAGAAAAAAAAATAGTAAGAAACTGTAAAAGAAATAAAGAAAATAACCTTTTCAAATTAAAATTTATCTCAATATGAAATTAAAATTAAACTAGTTTACGAAAGTGAACTCACTTTCTTCAGATGTTAAAAAATTCAAAATTTATCTATATCTCAAAAACTGTTTTACCTCCCTAATATCTGACCTCATATTCGGATTCAGTGGCAAAGTTAACATATTGGAATTGACATATAGTCAAATGCCACAAGTCGAAATCATATTGTAAACTAGTGTTATAAATCTCCACAAGAAAGGAGAAAATTCTCAATTATTCGTGTGACATTTATGAAAACAATAGTATGTTGAGGATAAAAGCGTAAAGGTAGGGGGCAAAGGGGAAAAATTGTTTTTCCACAATATGACTGTCGCGCGCCTCAATTCCCATTAACGTGAAAAATTATTACCCAACATTGTGACTCCTGTCTGTGTTGGATTACCGCCGCAACAATAATGTATGCGAAGCGGTGGGCGCAATGTATCTAACTACATATTCCCCCGTATCGTAATGCACGAGCAAACTGTTACAATTACTTTAGCGGATTATGGGGCGCACAAACTAGTTTTTAGTAGTGGTATTCGCCACAAGTTGCGACTCGGAACATTACACAGCAGCAGTAGCAGCTGATACTCTTCGCAATACAAATTTTGTCGTACACATAATGTGTGTCCACGACGGTAACAAACATTTGAAAAAAGAATTTTAAGTTCAGGAGGGGGGATTTTTAATATTTCATTAACTCAAGTGCAGCTAAGCGCATAACATTCAACTTTACATTGTCACTCCAAATGAAAATAAACATAACTTGTAACCCGGTTACTCAACTGCACACGCCATGTGTGCGGTGATATTTATTCACTAAAAAAAATTTATTATATTATACCATTGCATTTGCTCTGGAAAAATTTATAACATTATTTTTAACTCGACTCTGTGTTTTCAAAATTTACCAACCGAAATACACGTGGAGATGTGCTAATGCTTGCTGAACCGAAATTGTTCCGGATTACAAATTTAAAAGATAATTTTCAACTGTGGGAATATTTTTTATTATTATTAATTTTTTATTTTTCATGTTAAAAATAAATTGCTACTATTTTTTTCATTACTGTACTATTAATTATTATATACTGTAATTGTACCACTTTTTTTACTATTAGACTATTTTTATACTATATTATTATAGTACTATAATTTAGTATATTCTACTATTGTATTACTATTACATTGTACTACTCTCTAAATTTGAATTAGTAAAAATTTTAACTAATTTGAATTAGTGACTCACTTTTTGCTTTCGAATTAGTTAAATTTTACTAATAAATAGTA
>JUFY01028980.1:0-15522 GCA_001855655.1 Leptopilina clavipes | reverse complement strand
AGTAGTAAAAGGCGATTTCAGTCAGGCAGAGTAAAAATTTTTGCAAAAAAGTAGTAAAAGGCTATTTTAAACAGACAGAGTAAAAATTCTTGCAAAAAAAGTAGTAAAAAGTGGATTTAGTCAGACAGAGTAAAAATTTTTGCAAAAAAGTAGTAAAAGGCGATTTTAGTCAGACAGAGTAAAAATTCTTGCAAAAAAGTAGTAAAAGGCGATTTTAGTCAGACAGAGTAAAGAATTTTGCAATTAATGTAAAAAAAAGTAGTAAAAGGCGGTTTTAGTCAGACAGTGGGAAATATCTTGCAATTAAAATTAAAAAAGTAGTAAAAGGCGATTTCAGTCAGGCAGAGTAAAAATTTTTGCAAAAAAGTAGTAAAAGGCGATTTTAGTCAGACAGAGTAAAGAATTTTGCAATTAATGTAAAAAAAAAGTAGTAAAAGGCGGTTTTAGTCAGACAGCATAAAAGTCTATCTATTAAAATGAGAAAAAATAAAAGGCATTGATGCTTCCCTTTCTAATTTTAATTTTTCGATGAATATAATTTTCTAAAATCGAAGCAGCAAACAAATGAACTGTCGTCATATCGACTATTTATCATTCTTATCTTGCAATACTCGTTTGTTTACATCAATTTATGATCTTTCTGCAATATATGAAAAGGGTTAGTTCAAAGTATATTTTTATTTTCTTTTCTCCTCAAACAAGTGATACGTTTTTTTCCCACCCATAGATTTTGTAAGAAAATAAATTTTTAATAAAGGTATATTAATAAAGAATGAATATATATTATATAAAAAAATATAAAAATTAATTGAAAGTTTGTTCAACAATTTTTCAATATTTTCATATTTTTACCATTAATTCAAATATTTATTTATTTTCTTTTTAAACGAAATAAGAACTTTTGTGAGAGGCGGTATTATCGTTTATCAATAACTATAGAGAGTATAATTTTTCATCGTAGAGAATAATAAGTCCCTTTCATTGCACACAAGAGTCGAACATTTTGCGAAAAACAATTCGCGAATGATATTTTCTCTCATTGTCGATATGGACTTCTCATAAATTCCAACTTCCGTCTCTATGGTTTTAATATTGTTCTATCTCCACATATACAATATATATGTATATATATTGGGTTGTATTGCATGTATATGTATATTTTTTTCATATCAAACGCAAAAACACATGTGTATACCACGCAACAAACCCACTGAGCGGATAATACTTCACTTGTTGACATGAATTTTGTCAGAAAAATCGCATTTCAGAACGAAATATGAGAGAGAAATTAGAGAAATCCAAACGCTATTGTAGAAAAGAGAGAAAAAAAACAACAACCATGCAGCAAAATTGTTCTACGTCATTTTATCAATTACAGGAGTCAAATTCAGACCAATTGAAAACATTCTCTGGTATCAATGAATCTCGCACGCTACATTGTTTCTTATTTGCAAATTCATTTCTACATTTTTTTCCCATTGTAAAATTAAACAATAAATTATTTTCATAATTATTATTTTGTAAATTGATTTGAAATTTTTCGATTTAATATTGTAATTTTACATAATCACTTCAGGTAGTAGGAAAAGACCGTTTGAGTCAGACAGATTACAAATTTTTAGAATTGACGTATAAGTTAAACAATTTTTAACAAAAATTTGAGTATGAGATTGGTAAAAAGAATTATAAGTCAGACACAGATAAAAAGTGAAATTAGCTGCAAATATTTCAACTTTACCTATGAATTAAATATATGAGTGAGTAATTTTAATTTTATTATTATTAACTTTTCCTTTTTGTTTTAATTGTAATTAAATATGAAAATTTGTCGATTATTCATAAATACTTAACTGGCAATTATGCCCCTATCAAACGGGCTCACAAGAAATGAATGGACGCATTCAACACTTTCATATTATTCGTTAAGCTAACAGCGCAATTGTATTGTGTAAACCAAACTGTTATTGGATCGTTAACCGAAATATAGATTTATTTTACTTGAATTCCTCCTGATGCTATATTAAATCCTGCCTTTCACAAAACAGTAAATTACATTCTAAAACTTTCTCCTCAAATATTAATTCATATATAATTACTGACTTTATGCTCAAATTATTTTTTTCTAATAAAAAAAACTTTTTTATCTGAGTCGATAGTTTGCGAAAAATTTTAATTAATTCCTAGTTTTAGACTATGTTTACAATTACCAATATCCGCCAGAAAGAAATAAAATACATAATTTAAAATACTAATAGTAGGAAAAATTAACATTTGCAATAAAAAAATATTTAAAAAAACTGTAAACTATCGTTAAATTGATTTCAACTTTCTTTAAATTTTTCTTGCATAAGAATTACATTGAGTTAGATTGCATAAGCAAGCGGACCTTTAGTTATGTACACTAATTAAAACTTTTCTATTTTACATAAATGTAAAAGAGAAAATAAACTTAAAAAATTTGTTTACTTTGTTCATATTTCATAATAAATAAAATTATCATGTTTCGCAAACGAGAAGTTTTTGAAAATGAAAATTTCTTGCTTCATTCTAAATAGCTTTTGAAAGTTTCAACAAGGAAAATTTCATGATACTTTATTTATCAAACAAAATTTTATTTTCTTCTATTATAAAATTCCCTTTGCAATGTGAAACTAATTTAATTAAAACAAAAGTTAACGTAAAAAGGAGAAAAATACACTGGAACCTCCGAACGAGCCAATATAATTTTTGGGTTTTCAAAGAATCAATTTTTGGCTGGTGGTGATTTTGAGATTAATGGTACAAAAGCAGAAGTCGTAACAAGTAGTCAGACTTTCAAAAATAATAATAAATAACTTTCAAGAAATTAAAAATTCATTGTTCTTTTTATGATAGAAAAAAAATTATATGAATAACAGTTTATTACCTGTTATTCATATAATTCAGTATTATAATACTTGCAAATAAAGTAAAGAAGTAATAAGAGGCCATTTTAGTCAGACAGAGTAAAAATTCTTGCAAAAAAAGGAATAAAAGGCGATTTTAGTCAGACAGAGTAAAAAAATTTGCAATTAATGTCAAAAAAAATTAGTAAAAGGCGGATTTAGTCAGACAGAGTGAAAAATCTTGCAATTGAAATAAAAAAGTAGTAAGAGGCCATTTTAGTCAGACAGAGTAAAAATCATTGCAAAAAATTAGTAACAGGCGATTACAGTCAGACATAGTAAAAATTCTGTCAAAAAAAGTAGTAAAAGGCGATTTTAGTCAGACAGAGTAAAAATTCTTGCAAAAAAGTAGTAAAAGGCGATTTCAGTCAGGCAGAGTAAAAATTTTTGCAAAAAAGTAGTAAAAGGCTATTTTAAACAGACAGAGTAAAAATTCTTGCAAAAAAAGTAGTAAAAGGCGATTTTAGTCAGACAAAGTAAAAAATTTGGTAATTTTCAAGAAATTAAAAATCCATTGTTCTTTTTATAATAGAAAAAAAAATTATATGAATAACAGTTTATTACCCGTTATTCATATAATTCAGTATTATAATACTGAATGAAAATATCGCTTTAACAATTTATTTATATTAAAAAATTGATACCTCTTCTAGTTGAGATGTATGACAAAAATGAATGGAGATTAATCTCAGCAATATTTATCTTCTATCTTCACTGCACTTTATTTTACAATATGTCTGACCGCATTAGCTTCATTCTACTGTGAGAATTTCTCCTCTCGCGTATTTTATGTTAGGTCGGACAGGACAAAAAACTTTTGTCAACTTTAACTCGCTTGCACCCTAGTAAATAATATTTAACAAATTAATTATATATTCCTTAGTGAATTGTATATACATGAGACATTCCACGCTCAGTGTCGAGGGATACAAATAATTTTTAAAGTAACTCTTTACTCTTAATTACATAAAAAGTGGTTAATAATTATTTACTAATTTTTTGAATTGAATTTTCAAAAAGTTCGTCTCGGAAAATTTTCATCTTATATTTTAATTTTCCCACTTTTTATTCATATAAGAATCGTTGAAATTAATCCTAAGTGGTTTTACAATTTGCTTATATCTTTAAAATACCAATGATTTTAAAAGCTTGAAATTAATGAAAAAGGCTTAAAACAAAGACAATGCTTTCTTTTGTTATGCTTTTTCATTTTTTCAGTCCCTGAGAATTGTTTGTGGTTTGTTTTTTTTGTTGTCAGACAAGAACCTTCTCTTATATTCATAGAAGGCAATCCTCATTTTGATATAGAAACGAAAGATTTGTGATCGTAAGGAATAACTTTAGAGAAAAGTGTAACGCAGAGGAAAGAAAAACTTAAATATTAAATTAAATCGACTGTGGTGCAATTTTTCCCCAGTTTTTCACAATTTTCTCCTGGTATAATATTCTTAAAGTTTCAAATGAGCGCTACTTTTTTGTTTCTTTGGTTTGAATTTGAATTTGAATTTGAATTTGAATTTGAATTTGAATTTGAACTTGAATTTGAATTTGAATTTGAATTTGAATTTGAATTTGAATTTGAATTTAAATTTGAATGTTTTTAGCTTTTAAACATAATAATATTGTACATACAATATATATTTACATCAGGAGTGCATCTAAAGTGGAAGTGGTTTTTTTTTTGCCGTAAAATTTCGAATCCTTATCACGAATACCACGAATCGATGACAATGTAAGGGAATTCAACGTTCGATGTGCAAGAATGCTCACGGTTTTGATCTATTTTCTTTCTTTAAAGGCGAGCAATCGATAAGAGACGGCGTTTGCTGGGAAACGTTTATACGCGCGAAGACGACCACCTGCCGGACGATCGTTCAGAAAGAGAGAGAGAGAGAGAGAGAAAGTGAGAGGGGGGGGGGGGGGGCAAAAGAATAAATAGGTTTGCTACCACGGAAAAAAGAGCTAGGTGCGATAAAGTTCCGTCCCATGACATTCTCGTTCAAGTATTTCCAAAGGTGTTTGGAAAAAAAGGAAACTTAAAAAAATTCTTTTGTGGCTTATCGGCGAGGACGGTTTAGCGAAAAAAGAATAAAATAGGCCATGACATAAACTCGCTTTTCTATTTTAGAGCTTTCAGATAACTTTTTTCAACCACTGATCTTGGTTTGGTATTTTTATTTTTAAATTTTCAGAATCAAAAACATTTATTTCTTTGAAAAAAATTGATGGCATTTTTAAGGTAAATTAATGCTTGAATTATTATATAAGTGTGGCACGAGTAGTAAAAGACAGTATTAGTCAGACAGGGAGAAAATTGTTCCAATCCCAGTATAAGTAGTAACAGTCGGCTTTAGTCAGACAGTGTAAACATTCTTGTTATGATAATATAAGTAGTAATGGACAATTTTAGTCAGACAGTGAAATTACTTTCCATAATACTGTAAGTAGTAACAGGTGGTTTTAGTCAAACAGTAAAAATACTCTCTAAGTAAGTAGTAAAAATACTATCTCTAAGTAGTAACAGGCGGTTTTAGTCAGACAGTGAAATTACTTTCGACAATACTGTAAGTAGTACCAAACGGCTTTAGTCAGACAAAATTTTTCCCTTTTATTCGAATTGAGAAAAATTGTTTCCCAATTTCTTTTTGACATTTTTGTCTCACAGTTGCGATAATGCGTCTCGCTTCCCTTGAGTTTAATTTGCTCCACATTTTCCTTTCTCCTAGAGGAAGCTTTCAATTCATTGAATTTACAAATAATTAACAAATAATTTTAATATTTTCTCATTGAGGAAGAAAATTTTTTTGCTCATCATACTTGGAGAAACTTTACTTATGAACGTAAAAGAGGGGAAAAAATGTCCATGTCTGCTCGAATATTACCGTTTCAACTGAAAACTAAGTCCGACTATTCGCAGATGTTTTCCACTCAGAAAATTACTTTTCAGTTGTCAGAAACTCTTGACTCGTCGTAAATATTTTTGAAATTGAAAAAAAGGATATTTTCTTCTTTTTATCGAAGAAAAGAATACTAGGGGAAAAATTTAATTTTTATTTCATTATTCTTTTATTTATTAGATTATGATATATAGAAGATGATATTTAGAAGTAATGCATATCTTTCTTCCATTTTTTACTTGTTTTAATAAATTCTAATTTTTTATTAAATCTTAAGAAACAAAAGTCTTGTTATTTTTATTGAATCGTTTGTAAAGTTTTTACGGTGATCTGTCGATTACTTTCTTTCTGGGAACTCAATCATTCAAACTAAGAGTACTAACGATTCTCTGAAAAAGTCCTCTTCGATCAGTCGTGAAACTTTTGTCATAGACAATAGAGTTTCTGATTTAAAAAAATAAAATAAAAGAAATTATCTCAGTACTTGAATAAAATAAAAATTCTCCATCACAGTTGAAAATTATTAATGTCATTCTCATCTAATTTGAATTGTTCTCAAAGATTAGAAACAAAAAGAATAGAACAATTTCGAGTTTTCAACTTGTAATTATAAAAAATTTTTTTCCCTTCAAGAATAATGTAAATAATGTGGATCTGATTCAAATGAAAAATTTTAGAAACAATTGAATAGTTTTTCATATCTAAAAAAGGAAAATTTAATTCGTATTTTCGAATATAGCCATCATCACACATTGAATAAATGAAACGCTGTTTGATTTAGAGTCTAACGAATCTGAATGTAATTGAATAACCTCTACATTTACTTTTTTCTTTGCAATTTTCCTTTTCGAATTAAAAAAAAAAAAGGAAAAAAAAATTCCACCCTCGATGTGAATCTCATTTTCTTCTTGTTCTGCGAATTCTGCAATTTTTGTGAAAGCTTCCTTTTGTTTCACTGATGTTCTTTATAATTAAATTTTCAAAAAGACGAAATCATCCCCTTTTCGTTAAATTAAAAGGAACTTTAACAAAATTAAATAATAGCTGAATATGAATAAAAATTCTTTAATTAAAATTCATTTTAAAAATATAATCTTTCCTTAAATACTCATTAAACGTAAATTAAAAATAAGTAAAAATTATATTACAGTAGTATTACCTATTAGAAAGAATAAATTTTCTTAAAAAAATTGATAAAAAGTCCATATGGTTTTTACAAATTTTAACAAATCATT
The DNA here is from genome assembly GCA_001855655.1 of Leptopilina clavipes. NCBI lineage: Eukaryota > Metazoa > Arthropoda > Insecta > Hymenoptera > Figitidae > Leptopilina > Leptopilina clavipes. The sequence goes on along the minus strand of JUFY01028980.1, from coordinate 8,466 downwards.
TTAAAGAATAATGTTTAGTCAGTTAATTTTACATTTTACATGAAATCTTTTTCTTCAATTTTGACTGCAAAAGGAATAATATTTTTTTTTTTTGCATAAATTAAATCTGTTAATTTTGTCTTTTCCTCGTAGAGGAAATATGCATCTAATTAGCAGAGATGAGCTTCAGTTCCTTTGTGTTTACTATGCAAGGAATAAAATTCTTCTATTAAGACAAATCCTCATAAAATCCCTGGTGTACATATATTCTAGACTCTCGTATTTTTGTTTAGACAAAACAAAATGAAAATTAAATTGAAAACTTTTCCTAAGCTTTTCCAAAAAATCCTTTTTCTTTTGTTGTCAAAAAGGCAGAAAAAATTTCCCTAAAAATTGTCAAAATGAAATTTATATCAATAATTTTAAAAAAGGGAAAATTATTTCACTAATAAACTAATTAGTTAAGGAATTTGTATAAATTACAAAAAATTTTAATATTTCTTGCGAAACACATTAACAAAAAAAATGGAAATTATATCAAAATAAATTGTGAATTTAAATTAAATCAAAGCACTTTCCCTGACAAATTACATTCGCTTTGTAGAAATTTCTCAACTGAATAATCTTTTAGGCAAATTTATATAATGAAATAAATGTAATTATTTTCCCTTTGATAATAAATAAACGCAAACACAATTAAACTAATTTGGAATATTTATTTTCATTATTAATTACTTACACAACAATTTCGTTGAAAGATTGACAATGTATTTTATATTCACCTGTTATTAAAACTGATCCAATTACAATAATTGACTATTCTTTTTATTTAACTTTGAATGTGTAGATGAGATCGATTTACACCGAAAATCATAATATTGTAATTTATTTAAATTATTAATAAACAGTATCATAATAATCAAGACCCAAAAGCATGATTTATGCAAATTTTAATTTTAATTTAAAAAAAAATTAGATTAACCAAAAAAAAAAATGAATTTTTTCCTCTTTTTGAATTATAAATCACCTTCTGCAATTTTTGTTTCATTTGAAATGTATTCTGGGTATAGTGGCTGGCCTATAAAATGGATATATCCTCGTTGGTTTCTCCCCAAGGGAAATTCAATGGAATTAGAGAGGAAACGATTGCATTTTCTATTGACAAAAAACATTCGGTGAGAAAGACCATTAGCCAGAAACCAATCGTGTTTTGAAATTTTACGTAATAATTTTCCTCGTTGCCTTCCAATAGAAGCTGCTTTTTTTTTGTTGTCATATTTTTCAAATGACTATTCAATATACAAATCGATCTTATTTTCTATATATTTCCAATAAAAATTTCGGTAAAATTTCAATCGATTAAATAATTGTTATAAATTTTTACTGTACAAGTAGTAACAATCAATTTTAGTCAGACAGAAAAATACTTGCAATTAAAATATAAAAGTAGTAACAGTCCATTTTAGTCAGACAGAAAAAGATTCTTGCAATTTTAGTGTAAGTAGTAAAAGGCAATTTTAGTCAGACAGAGAAATAATTGCAATTAAAATATAAAAGTAGTAAATGGCAGTTTTAGTCAGACAGAAAAAAAAAATCTTGCAATTTAAGTGTAAGTGGAAAACGGCAATTTTAGTCAGACAGAGAAATAATTGCAATTAAAATATAAAAGTAGTAACAGTCAATTTTAGTCAAACAGAGAAAATTTCTTGCAATTGTAGTGTAAGTAGTAAAAGGCAATTTTAGTCAGACAGATAAATAATTGCAATTAAAATTTAAAAGTAGTAAAACGCAATTTTAGTCAGACAGAAAAAAAATTCTTGCAATTTCAGTGTAAGTAGTAAAAGGCAATTTTAGTCAGACAGAGAAATAATTGCAATTAAAATATAAAAGTAGTAAAAGGCAGTTTTAGTCAGACAGAAAAATACTTGCAATTAAAATATAAAAGTAGTAACAGTCAATTTTAGTCAGACAGAAAAAAAATCTTGCAATTTCAGTGTAAGTGGAAAAAGGCAATTTTAGTCAGACAGAGAAATAATTGCAATTAAAATATGAAAGTAGTAAAAGGCAATTTTAGTCAAACAGAGAAAATTTCTTGTAATTTCAGTGTAAGTAGTAAAAGGCAATTTTAGTCAGACAGATAAATAATTGCAATTAAAATTTAAAAGTAGTAAAACGCAATTTTAATCAGACAGAAAACAAATTCTTGCAATTTCAGTGTAAGTAGTAAAAGGCAATTTCAGTCAGACAGAGAAATAATTGCAATTAAAATATAAAAGTAGTAAAAGGCAGTTTTAGTCAGACAGAAAAATATTTGCAATTAAAATATAAAAGTAGTAAAAGGCAGTTTTAGTCAGACAGCGTAAAAATTCTTGCAAATATTTTAATCACTTAAGTAATAATTGTTGATTATTTTTTTCCAAAATAGTAATAAACGAAATACCTAATAAAAAAACAAAGTAAAGGCTTCTTTCTGTATTTAATTAATTATTAAAACTCATAAAACTTAATTAAATGTACTTCTTCTACAGTAGGGGAAAATCAAATTACACTCGAATTGATTTAATTGATTTAATTTTAACGATAATTTGGTTTTCTATAATTAAAAGTGACTGGAAATAATTAATTAATAGTAAAAGTTCCTTTTTTACTCCTGTTTAGAAAAAAAAATTATTCGATTAATTAAAAAGCGTTCTTTTGAAAATGAAATAATGAAAATTTGTCTTCTTTTTGTTTAGCATCGAGACACGCAAGAGACTTTGACAGTATTGGACAGGTTAGACCTCGATACAGAAAAGCCAAGTGACGAAGAACTGGCAAGGAAGTTTGGATTCGAGGAGGCCTACTATGAAGGTACTCTCACGTGGTGGCAAAAGCTCAAACCAAAAATGTGGTCTCTTTTTGATGAACCTTACTCCTCAAATGCTGCCAAGGTCGGTAATTTTCATTATTATCCTGTATTTTGAAATCAGAATTCAAAAAAAAAAAAAAAAAAAATATTATAAATTATCAATATTAAATAAAATAATAAAAATATTTATTTTTGTCAAAAATATTCATTTAATCAAATATTAATCATATTATTAATATTTTCAATTTTTCTAATACTCAATAAAAAATAATAACCATCAGTTAATTTATTAAAAAAATAGTTCAGTCAAAAGAAATATATTTTAATCAGAGAAATAAAAATTAAGTGAAATAAATATATTTCTCCGAATAAAATTTATATATATGGAGAAAAATAAATTATATAATTTGTACGAATGGAGATGGAATATCTCCCCCTTTTGATGATAATGGACACAGATAGCATTGAAGGAATAACAATCAATAAACGTTTCCCTTTGAACGACTGTTCCCAAGACATTTGATTGTTATCCAACTTCCCTCTGATAATAGTATAAACCATCTTAAATTTATCCCACATGATCAGTTCTCAAGAGTCTCATTTTGATGACTAACAAATTTCATATATATATATATATAAAAATTTCCACACTGAAAATATATATATAATGAAATTATCTGATGAAACAGATAAATTCACCATCATTGACTTTACTGCTTCTTTTTCTTATTTCATAAAATGCAATTCATAAGGTTTTAGAAAATAGTTCCCTACGGAGGTGTACATCTTCCAGTGTCTTCAGTTGTATTTTTATTACAAAAATTTTCTGAAGGGAATATTTGAATTTTATTTTAGTTTCGACTCTTTGTTTATTAATTCTTTATTTTTGGTATTAGAATATCCCACCGCTGTCACCATTCTATTTAGTTTGAAACATTGAAATCATAATTATCCCAAAAATATAAACAAATAGAATTATTTAACAATTTTCATGATGAGAATGATGGTGTTATTTAATTATTTTATACGTTTCAATTCAATATGGTTTTTTATAACGCCCTTCTGTGTTAATTACACTTCTCATCAATCATTTTTGCCTCTGTTCTTGAACCTCGCATGCTCCCTATATATAACCATTTACCTAATAGAATCTGTAACTCAATTTCTCAATTTATTAAACTCATGGAACTAAGAAGAGGGACTTTTGTTTCATTCTTTATCCCAAATCTATTACATTATGCATGAATTGTACCTCTATGGGAAATAAAAAACATGTCTACATTATATAATTAAACTCCCAAACAAAATTAAAGTTTCAATTTTACATACAATTGTATATAATTTTGTCGTTACTGGTTACTCTTATTTAATATAATAAAATTCATGTTATCCGCCAAATATTTGCGACAAAATGAGAATGAGTAACTATTGCCAGATGATAATTTAAAGAATATTTGCTGTAGATTGTCGCGTGTTGAATAAATCGGTTAAAGGAAAGAATAATGTGACGTTTTTCGGGTTGTAAGAGATTCATGACGCGCATAATTCATTCATTCATTTATTTTCTTGCTGGAAAATCCAATCCATTTGTTAAATCTGGTGGTTTGGCACAACTACTCATGGTTAGCATTAGGGACAAGTAGGGTATGCTTTTAGATTGAAAACGGAAACGTTTCTTCACTAAGAGGATTGCGAATGAGAAAAGTAACCCTTTATTTGGCAACGAATTTCCTTTCAAGTAATATCAAATCCTATTCAATGTATTTATGTCTATATAATCATGTTGTTAACGCTCTACTTATCATCCTAAATAGCCCTTCGTTGTATCGATGAAAACATGCTTCCCTGAGCATTTCATGAATTTCATCAAATATTTCATCAAATATTTCATCAAAAAATACATATCTGTCCCATTTTCATTTTGCCCGATTGTTCACAATTAATCCTCAAATTAATAATTTAATTACAATTCTAATAATTATTTTTTCAAAATTATTACTCTCTAGGTAACAATTTGTTTTTCTCCGCTTTTATTTTTCAATTATGAATTATTATTTTAAACTTGATACAAATATTCTTGAATTCCGCCGATTTAAATTAATATTTTGAATTCTATAATGGATTTATGAAAAGGTTTTTTTTAGTACCTAACAGAAATAAATTTTTAATTACATTCTCAAATATTTACATTTTAGAAACTTGAGAATGCAAGACCATTTCACTTTTCCGAAAATAAGGAAAATAAGGAAAATAAGGAAAATAAGGAAAAGGCATTTCAGATTCTTAATTTTCAGTATTAGACTACTTGAGGGCAAATAGGGGAAATAGTGAATTTTTTTTCCCTCATTAAGAGGAAAATTAAAAGAGAACTTAAGAGAAAGGAGGATCATTTTGACAAAATTAGTTAAATAAATTATCAATAGGGAACATCAAAAATGTAATTTTCGATTTTTGTAAAGTTTTTTTTTATTTTTGTTACATTCGATTTGGAATTATATTAACAGGGCATTGTTTGATGTTTTTTTTGACCTACTTTTAGAATGATGTCGCGCCCTCGAGATATATCATGACAAATACGCGTGTATATTGTTGACTTAATATTTTTATTTTCTCCTAAAGGGGAAAATGAAAATAATTCATCAATGTCGTTCTGAAATTGATGAAAAATTGTTATAAATCTTTGTGAGTTCTTTTCTCAATTAACAAAATTCCTTTTCGACTACTCTAGTCGCTTGGTTTTTGTAGTGCTGGATTGTTTAGATTCTGTGACACATTTTTAATTTAATGATTTCGTTTTATTTTTCGCCAGGACATTTCGCGCTAAAAAAGAAAAATTTCGTCATCCGTAATTAGGGGATTATTTATTTTTATTTTATTTATTTATTGACAAATGTTTCTAGGACTAACAAGTCCACTAAGGAACAGAATACATTATTACAAATGATAAAGTATACCAATAAACTACCTATGAAATTTAACAATTTTTAAACCTATAATAACAAAAATACTGATTTTCTTTCTTTTCAAGTTGTTGCTATTGCATTATGATTGCATATTTTGTTGTGTCTGACGTTAAATAAGAATTATCTGAGTGAAACAATGTGAAGATCTGAGATTAAGTAGAAAAAGGGAAAAAGAATTTTTGTAAATTGTGGTGTTTTATTAACTGATTGTGTCTGATTTTTGATTTTGCAGATAATCGGCGTCGTGTCGGTGTTCTTCATCTGCGTGTCGATTCTCTCCTTTTGCCTGAAGACCCATCCGGACATGAGGGTACCAATAATTGTGAATAGATCAGCAAAGGTTGGCAACGAAACGAAATGGGTGTTGGACAAAACTCACACGAACGCCCATGATGTCTTCTTCTACATCGAGTGCATATGCAACGCCTGGTTCACACTCGAGTTCCTGATAAGAATCACTGCGAGTCCAAATCGTTGTGATTTCATCAAGAGTTCAGTGAACTTGATCGACATGATTGCGACATTAAGTTTTTACATTGACTTGGCCTTGCAAAAATTCGCCTCACATTTGGAGAACGCTGACATTCTCGAGTTCTTCAGCATCATTAGGATTATGAGGCTGTTCAAATTGACAAGGCATTCGTCCGGATTGAAAATTCTCATACAAACGTTCCGTGCCTCCGCAAAGGAATTAACCCTCCTGGTGTTCTTCCTGGTGCTCGGCATCGTCATCTTCGCGAGTCTGGTTTATTATGCCGAGCGTATTCAGTATAATCCAAAGAATGATTTTAAGAGCATACCGCTTGGCCTGTGGTGGGCGCTGGTCACAATGACCACCGTCGGCTACGGCGACATGGTGCCAAAAACGTACGTTGGAATGTTCGTTGGCGCCCTCTGTGCCTTGGCCGGCGTACTCACAATCGCCCTGCCAGTGCCCGTGATCGTCAGCAATTTTGCGATGTATTACAGTCACACGCAGGCGCGAGCTAAGCTCCCGAAGAAGAGACGTCGAGTTCTACCAGTGGAGCAACCCCGGGTCCGTGCGCCCGGGGCTCCCGGGGGAGGCGGTCCTGGAGGTGGTCCCATAAGTAGCGGACCACAAGCCGCCCTCCTACCCCCAGGAGCTGGAGGTTGCGGTGGTACAACAGGCGCACAAAATCGACGAACAAACGCCATCAAGACCAATCATCCTAAGGATCCATTCGCCAGTAAAACAGGTAATCCTCAATCATTCATTAAAATTCGTTTCTTTTTTCTCTACCAAAACATTTCAAACTGTATCAGTGAAGGATAACTCTCTTCTTTCCCTTCGTCTTCTCTCGAAATTCTAAAACTCACTTGTCTTTGTAGAAAATCTGAAAAACACCAAAACGTTTCTGAACTGCTGAGTTGGCAAATTTAAATTACGATATGTATTTAGACAGACCTGTCTGTCTGAAAACTGATTCTTACTACTGAAACAAAGATTTACAAGAATTAAAATATTCATATTTAAATTTAAAATCAAACTGACTGAAAATTTACTTTTACTACTTAGAGCGAAATTATCAAAATTAAACAATTACGTCTGAGTAAAACTTACTCTTACTACTCATAAAAAGATAAGAACAATTTAAACACTATTGTTTGACTTAAAAATTACCTTAACTACTAGTATAAGAAATTTGTTAGAATACAATAACTATGTCTGACTAAAATTTTTATTTCTGCTAATTGATTCAAAATTATAAGGATTTTGTCAATTCTATCTCCCAAAAAACTTAAGTATTGTCTGACTAAATATCTACTTTTACTACTTAAGATAATCTTACCAAAGATTTTTAATTTCTGTCTGACTAAAACTTATTTATACTACTTAAAATAAGTTTACCAGTGCTTTTACAGTTCTGTCTGACTAAAAACGTGTTTTTACTTATTAAAATAAGTTTACCAGTGCTTTTACAGTTCTGTCTGACTAAAAACTTACTTTTCCTACTTAAAATGTAAAAATAAAATTACCAGTGCTTTTACAGTTCTCTCTGACTAAAAACGTGCTTTTACTACTTAAAATAAGTTTACCAGTGCTTTTACAGTTCTGTCTGACTAAAAACGTGCTTTTACTACTTAAAATAAGTTTACCAGTGCTTTTACAGTTCTGTCTGACTAAAAACTTACTTTTACTACTTAAAATAAAATTACCAGTGCTTTTACAGTTCTGTCTGACTAAAAACTTACTTTTACTACTTAAAATAATCTTACCACTGCTTCTACATTTCTGTCTAACTAAAAAGTTACTTGTACTACTTAAAATAAATTTTCCAGTGCTTTTACAGTTCTGTCTGACCAAAAACCTGTTTTTACTACTTCAAAAAAGTTTATCCGTGCTTTTACAGTTCTGTCTGACTAAAAACTTACTTTTACTACTTTAATTAAGTTTAACTGTGTTTTCACAGTTTTGTCTGACTAAAAACCTGCTTTTACTACTTCTAAAAAGTTTATCTGTGCTTTTACAGTACTGTCTGTCTAAAAACTTTCTTTTACTACTTAAAATAAGTTTACCAGTGCCTCTACAGTTCTGTCTGACTAAAAACTTACTTTTACTACTTAAAATAAATTTTCCAGTGCTTTTACAGTTCTGTCTGACCAAAAACCTGCTTTTACGACTTCAAAAAAGTTTATCTGTGCTTTTACAGTTCT